>JARJEC010073572.1:0-11866 GCA_030264575.1 Tachinus sp. AB-2021 | reverse complement strand
GTCCAATAAATGTCCCAGTCAGTTGTATCTTTATTAGTTAGTTGGACCAGTTTGGATTTTATTACTGCCGATCAACATGATTGTAATCGGTATGTTGAACTGAACTCCTGACTTTACCAAGTGGCTGGCGCCCCACACAATGACGGCCACTTCCGCTTGAAAACTTGACCAGGGGTAGCGTGATCTCCTTTCCCCGTTGTTTGCCTTCATATATTCTTTTGACCACTTGTCTCGTGACGGTACTACTAGATCATTGGATTTTTGAATTACCGCATTCAAAAATCCGTTGATGTGGACTCTTCATAAATTCCAATCCCATCATTAGAGTTTTTGCCGAATGCAACACGTTTGTTATACTTGGTCTTTAAGTCCCAAGATTAGAAACGTATTCGTTTATATATAGCCTATACGCTGCATGCCTCGCTTTGGCTATCACGAGTAGGTGAAATGGTGGTAGTGCGAATAGTACTTTCATGGCTGCTGTGGGCGTCGATCTCATTGCTTCCTTTATTAGGTTATCAGCAAACATGCCTTTTTTGTACTTTGCATTGCTAAGTGGCTATAGTCATGAGTGTGTTTTTTGCACCCCATACGAGTATGTGATAATGGGTCTAATTACTACCGGATAAAGCCATTTGATCATAATTAGTCTTATTTCCCAAATGCGTCCAAGCATCATTTTAGTTGTAAAGAATACCCGTGTGGTCTTTACAGTCACGTTTTCCAAATGAGCGTGGAAGGTAAGTCTGGTATCAAACCTGACGGATGTTTTACACCCATTGTCATCGGGAGTATAGTTCCATGCATTTACAGGGTTTTTATGTCTTCTATGTTTTATCGCCTTATAAAAGGATCGATAACCGTGTTGCTTGGGTTCACTGATACTCATTCTGAAAATTATATAATTAAAACTGCACAAATATATATTTGTGGAGTTTTAATTTTATAATTTTCAGAATATATTAAATATATAATTGTAGAGTTTTAATTTTATAATTTTCAGAATAAATATTATTTTGAATTATACCATATTGAGTCATCAAATATGGAATTCACCGTAGAAAAAACTACAAACGCCAATCATGCAACATCAACTTAAATTATTTTTTAAATTATTTTTAATCAATTTTGAACCAATTTAACCGATTTGCAACAAAGCTAAATCCAAAATTTAAAAAAAAATGTTTGTCATGTGTTAAAAGTTTACGATCGATACGTTTTAGTATTTAAATTGTCGAACTAATTCAAAATAATAACAAAAAAGTATATGGTTCCATTTAAAATTCACAATTCACGTCATTTCCGGAATCCACTGGAAGTGATACCGACTACAAATATTACAATAAATTCCATTTTTATGTATACACACTCGTATAAATTTGTCTAACGTCATAAATAAAACAACAAAAACAGCCATATCTATGGTTTGAGTTACCTTGTATATATTTCGTCTCGTCTCAAAATCAAGATCGAGATCGAGATTTTTCTTGCCTCAGCACATCTATCTTCGGTGTTGAGCTGAAACGCATTACGAGTCCTGTACATCAAAATTTTTGGACTTACTGATTTCATTCCTTGCTCATTTACTTGTACTATTATTATTGGACTAAACTAACTGATTCAAATATAAATTGAATAAACGCAAACAATTTACGACAGGCTGATGATACTGTACTCAAGACAAATAATCACAAAGAGCTTTTCTTCTTTACCAATTAGCTAAATAATGTGCATTAAGAAAAATAAATATAATAATATAGTTATCAGCAAAAATCAAATATTAGACTAAAGCTTGCAAACAAATAGATATAATGAATTAACGACAATGGTGTCGTTGATTTTATACAATCACTTATTTGCATGCTTTAGTCAAACATTTGTTTTTAATTGAATTAAAACTAAAACTAGTTAATCAAGCATGACTTCCATACTCAAGAACGAAAAGGGCTTTATGGTTAAAATTCGGAAGATAACAATTTCGCCAAATTAATGGATTTGTATTCAAAGCAAAACTGAAACGATAAATAAGATTACAGAAGCCAATTACGTTTCCCAACATTAGGTAAGGGAAAAAATACAAAAAAACAATTTATAATAAGTATACTAAAATTTATCACTGATTTCTGCAGAAGCAAAATTTTTAATTATTTAATCTTATTTACTCTCTTGCTACTTTATACAAGCTTTTCGATAAAACGAGAGTATAAAACATGGTAAACATGTTTTTACAATGACAAACCATAATTTTATTGAATCTAAATAACTTGTTTAAATTTCTACTTAAAAGATTAAAGCACTGCATTAAAAACTTTAATGCAGTTAAAATACAAATTCTGTAATAAAGATCACTTTGTATAAGAGATTGCATTTAATTGTAAATATTAGAAAATACCCAATAAATATCATGGCTTGGTAATGAAAGTTGCAGACGAATGATTCAGTTGCCAGTAAATAAAGTTAGTATTGCTGTTTATTACCTCACTAGATATACATGCATGTGTCTGACTTGAACCCAGTTTAATTATTTTATGATATATAGTAAAACATACCTGTACATACCGAACTTTATGATATTTTATTAATAAATAAAGATTCCAATTAAAAAAAACAGATTGTAATTATAAATATCAAAACAATGATAAAATTAGACAATAAATACATTTTTAATTTGTATGTTTTACAATTTTTAATGTTTTTTATGGTTTCATTGTTAGCAGTTGAATTTTAAAAAATTTGAAGAGTCAGTGTTGCATTATTTTTATTGACTTTTCAGTTGAGAATTAATCAAACGAATTAGAAACTGTGCATATCTTCCTCGTGCATTGTGGTCACCGGAAATAACTAATTTCCTAGCTCCCTGGGGCCCACACTGATTTGTAATTTAATTGCCATTCAAGACATTTTTTATGATTACTTAGAACTATTTTATTGCACACGTATTCGAAAAGGGTAGAAAGGTAAAATTTTATAATAAATCAATGATTTTTATATCTATTTAAAAGATAAGAGAATAAATGTAACTACTGTTGTTATTAAACAATTTTAAATTCTATTAATTAATATTTAAATACTTAATAAAGAAAAACAAAATAAACAAAGATAATAAGTTTACTTATAATTTTTCATTTTTAAATAAGGAAATGTAATGAAATATTAATTGAAAGAATTGAATTTCTCCAGGGTATTTTTCTATCGCTTGGGAGTTTTAACCCCTGAAACCCCCAACATCAACTAGATTCAATGTTTAATTAATAAACATTGGCAAGCAGCTATATCGTGTTCAGCATAGTTAATTATGGGTTCTAAAAAAATACACATTTTTTAAATTCTATTTGTAACATAATTTTAATTAATAAAATATGTTTAAAGATGCCCTGCCATAGGTTTCAAATTGAATTATTGTGTTACATTTCGATGCATGTTAGTATAAAGTAATAATGCCATTGTATAGTTCAGGAATATTACAGATTTATAGAAATGAAATTCGATTTGTTGCGGTTATAGGGGGTTGTGTACGTTTGATCTCTGCGGTGCACAGTGAAACGTTCCTTTTCAAATAATTGCGGCATAAATATTGAATGAAACTGCGCTAGTTGTCGAGTTTAATTTAGAGATTTGATTAGGCGCAATGCACGGACAATTAAATGAATAAGTGATATACCAAGCACTCAGTTCAGCTCAGTACATGTGCATAATGAAATAACCGCTTGTAACGGCTCAATTAAATCACTCCGGTGATAACTTAATTTTCCTCATTGACCCCTTGAACCCGGTATTTAAATGTCATCCCAATATCCCTATTGTCTGTATTCTAATGTTACACATGATCAACTATCTTTGTCTCGTCCACCCTATTAACATACTAAACAAACAGAGAGAAGGATCGTTAATGACTGTCCGGATGGAGACCGTTTCAATGCACAAGATGCTTAAGAACCATTTTGGTCTGGAGTGGAGACAATGTAATTGTATTCAATAAAACGGTGAGTGAAGGTTTTGACTTGGCAGGTCAGTCTAATTGTTGCAGAGGTCATATCATTTATAATGTTTAATCTTTGTTTAAATGATAACGCGCTGTGTGTGTACCGGCTATTTTAGTTCTCTTTATGCGCTTATGCTGCATTTCTAATTAGCGGGAATACGCACATTTACCTTTTACACATAAGCGGCACGGCACTTTGAAAAAAATCTTGCGGAATTGTTTCAAGGTGCATGTGTCAAGTACTTTTTCAGAATTTCATGCTTCTAGTCGTTCTTTATTACTATTTAATAGCATTTATATTACTATTATATGCACAAAAACTTTGTTCCCGCACATACATACACACATACCTGCCCACAAAAAATAACTTTCAAACTTCTTTGTTCTAGGCTAAGAACACTCAACTAAACTTACCGGGGATCTAAATGTACTGATTGCATGTTTTGTGGTTGAAATGGATTTGTAGTTCCTTGATTACATTTACAAATACTACAGTAAAATATCACAAACATTACACTCGAACATATTAAATCAAAATCTATCTTGGCACTCAAGCGCAATAATAATGCTAACAATGAAAATTAATAAACATGAATAAGAAAATTTCTCATACGTTTTATCATTTGTATGTTTTATCATCTAAATTGTATTATTTAAAAATTATATACGACAATTAATCTGGATTTTTTAAGTGCCGCATTTACTTTATTTATAAAAAAGATATTTTATACATTAAAATAGCCAGCCAATTAATATCCGAAGGTCTAGATTTTAGGTTCCTTCCAATATCTTATCTATTTCCGAAACATTTATTTAAACACGTTCTAATATTACAAGAAAATAGGCTAGAGCTTCTACGTTTCGATAAGTATTTTTTCAAATATTTGTATATAGAGTGACCGTTAAAACGTCATTGTTATACTAAAAGTTGTGCATGTATCAATACCCATTTAATTCGTTTCAAATATACCAAGATGTCTATACTTAATGACAACATTACCCTTTTCAAAATTGTCAAATTCTAGAAAAAGAACTTCAAACATTATCATAAAAATTTTAAAACTAAATAAAAAATTAAATCAGTTAAAATATTTTTCAGTTCAGAAATTGTTATGTCTATGTATTTTGTGATAAAATAATTTTATAATAATTAAATATAATAATAAAATAGTCAAAGTGAACAGTAACTAAACATTACAGGCAACCAGTAGCACAACAAATACAATGTTTGAAAACCGTATTAAATCTGATTTCTATCAAAATACTTTTTACTTATCGATTAATAGATTTTTTACTAGTTTCGGCTAGTTTTTAGCCATCAAAAGACCGAAGAGATATAAATTAATACATTAGAAATAAAGCAAAGCAAAAAGCTTGTGTTATATGATTACTAAAGTTTTTTCAATTGTTTCTCTCTTATCTTGCTACATTCTTTTATATACATATGTTATGTTCAATTGATTCATTGGCCTCTGCACATCCTACAAACTTTTTTCTTTTTGTCCATTCAAAATTTTCATTTTCACAACTAAATCTTGCTATCATATTTTTTTACAAAACCAATCATTATTTAAGTACAACGGCACTTTGATTTTTATTATACTCGTATTTCTATAATATCGAATATTACAAATAATAATTGATTTGCAATTTTAAAATGTTAAATGGAGCATAAAATTGAATTTAGAATATTATAATTATCAAATAATTGCAATGCCATTATTCCATGTTAATAAATGATTTTTTTAAACATTTATTACAACATGATTACTGCATACATTGTATTTATTTAATAACTATAATTAATAACTATAATATATAACATTCAAAATTCTTATTTCTATTCTCATTGTATGTATATGAGGTTCTTTAAGATGCCGGCAACATCAAGTACGCAAAACTTACTGTATTTCTTGCTACCCAAAAAAAAGATTCAATACAAGTTTTTCTTAACATAAAAATTTGGCTTTTCAAATAAAACGGACTAACATTCTACCACTAAACTAAAATATTTATTTTACCTTTTATCATTAAGAGAATAATAATCCTTACAGGTTAATTTACCAAAACCTAACTTTAAGCTTTAAGAAGAAAGAAATAAGAAAGAAAAGTAAACAATACGAGTAAATAATATGAGTCTTGGTACAACCATCTAGATTCAACGAAAACACACAAGTGAGAATAGATAAAGATTTATAAAAATGAACAAACGTACTATTTATACTAATATTTTACAGAATATATACATGGACAGTAAAACAAACGCTTAAAAAATCAAAGCATTTAAACTACAGGTGTACAAAAAAATTGTGACAAACGTAGAATCAAAATGAAGATATGCAGAGAAAACGGGTATACAAACACTTAAGAACTATAAACTTAAATAGTTACGATTAATAATAATTAATAATCACAGGAGATCTAATCTAAAAAATCTTAAAGTATGAATAATCTCGGAGTTATTTTTAGAAACGGGAGTAATACCTAAAGAATAATTAATACTTATACTTTACAAGACTAAGTATTTCATAACTTATAATACTTATTTAAGAAATTTAAACAAAAATAATCAAAATATCGTGACAAAATAAATGTAGTATAAAAAGAGTATGTGGACAGAAAAAACTTCAAAGAACAATAACAAAATCATTGTTTTAATAAATGTTAAAATTACAATTTTAAATAAAAATGTGCTAAAAATTAAAATAGTATATCAGAAACACGACGAACAAGTTAGAAGCACCAAAAGATCAAGGTAACAAGTACCAAAAAATAAATATATATTAGCTAAAAAAATTGTTTTTAACAAAGTTTAGGACTGACTTGCAAATAGAAAGCAAACTCAGTGTGACCATATCTCCAATATAAAACACACCTATACTATATACTTCAAAACTATAATAAATTAATATGTGAAGAAAAAATGTTACTACTTCTTTTTAAGTACATTGCGCGCAAGTGTGAGATTTGGCATAATTAAACTTCATAAGAAGAATGGGTACAGATTAGGTTGAGTTAGGTTAGCTTAGCTTAGGTTAGGTTATGTGTGGACAAGGCTTATCTTATACAAGACAAGAAAGAGTACTATGTAGCGTTGTTAGGTTAGGTTAGGTTAGGTTAGGAGGAATAGATCAACTTTGCAAAGTACAGATACATCTTGGCAAGGACGTAAAGGAAAGTGGCTAAAAGAGAAGTTAGAGCCTGTATTTCAACCTCTACCAGAGCACTACTGGTAATACTTGCAGGCACGGTCCCCCATGCATCTATTGACATAAAAAAAAACGTACAAAAATATTACCCGTTACTGTAAACTACAGCAATATCACCCGTTATTATAAAGGAAGGCCAGAGATACAATCATCGCAAACAGGCAAAAAAATATGAAATGAACATGATCAGCGACACCGCCAGCTAGACAAACACCTCATACCGACTGTAGCGTCATGAATAGGCAGGAAAGGCGGCCATATGGAATATTACCTAACCTAGCGGGACACGGGTGCTTGGTGCAATTGCACCAAGAATAGAAAGAAATGAAGAACGTGGTCGGAACAAAAAACACGCCAGAAAACATAATTCGTCTGATGCTACATAGTGACTCAAACTAGAAATGCATAACAACAGAAATCTAGAAAATCTCTCAAAAGCGGACACATATAAAATAATAGACTGGACTCTAGGGAAGTCATGATGGTGATTCCTCTGGGGATCATGTAGACAATAGAGAAGATGTTAGTGAGTGCGAGTCTTACACTGGGAATGGACGTGCATTAGCAATTAGTCTTCGTACAAAAAAAACTTGGTTTAATTTAAGTTAGGTACAATCTTTGACAAAAAAACCTTAACCAGGGCATTTTGACCATTAAGCGACCACTAGTAAATTTTATTTGTTTAGCAAATAAAATTATTGCAATTTGCAACCTTTTACTATCAATTTTATTATTTGTTTATTGTTCGTGCTATTTAATGATCGCAAAGAGGTTAAGTAATTGATGATGTTAAATAATTTTTTTTACAAATGAGTAACATAAATTTCTTTAATTTTTACTACAAAAACTTTTCTTATTACTTTCTATAAATTCATTATTATTTAAATGTGATTTTTGACATTAGTAATTCTGGTTATTAAATAAAATATAGTAGTTACATTCTGGAAAAACATTGGTTAAAATCGTAATAAACAAAATAAGCAATAGTGTCAGCTAATAGTAAAAGAATTGTCATTGAATATTATAGCATTTCTATCTTCTATTTTCCAACTAAATAATTGTAATAGTGTATAGTTACTACACCATAAGTTTGTCAAAAAATTCCTATAAACGTTTATTAAACTTTGTACAGTATGCTGAAATACGTTTTTCTTCTTTTTACAATAGTACAAAAATACGACTTGATTTATGTTAGATACATAATGCAGACTGGCAAACGTATTCTCGGAAGAGACAAAACATTATGATTGTAAAATCTACCAGATTGGTTAAATACTACATCTAATGAGATATTAAGAAATGTTGCTTTCAAGGTAAAAATATAGAAAAATTGCAAAGCTGAAAGAAGATGTTTCTTATAAAGCAATAAGAATAAAAAATATTTATTACAAGTATATAATAATTGCATGGTGGTAGCATTTACTATCTGATATTGCATTTTAATAAATAAATTTGTTTCTTTCACCGTATGATGATGACCAGGTAATTGGTCGAAACTAGTCCAGTTTAATAAATATTTTTCGTGGTAAGATATATAAAAAGTATATAATAATTTTTGCATTTGATCTACTAATACAATCTATAATTTGATCACTGCAAATAGTATGCTAATTTGTTTTCTGTACTAAAATAACAATTTTGAACTTATGTGTATCCAAACTTTTGATTTTCATTGATACAATATTTATAAAAATTATAAATAGTTATAATCATACCGTAATATTAGTTTTGAAAGATTTATTGGCTGAAACGTGAACCAATTTGCTACTTATTAATGATCATGTCTTGTTTATGCAAACAAAATAGTATTATTTAATAAAAACTATAATTATGCAATTAGTTCTTTCGATGAAATATTAAATACACATAAATATATCACAATCAATAAATTATCATTTTTGTTGAATTGAATTTTTTTTGTAAGCCGGCGTTTGTATGAAATGAAATTATGTAATGAAACGTGCAAGAGAATGTCTGTTTGTGGATGCCATTCACCATTCTATTACGCACTTTTACACACTGCCTGTGCCAGATTATTCGTGGAAACTTAACCATTGTTAAATTCACCATAGGCTAATAATTTTAATAGATAACAGCTTTGAATTAAAAATGATACAATAGACACTAGTGAATAAAAACTATGTGACACATATTATGAAGTAACAAAAATGTTATTTTATCATGTGATTTTTGTCGTTGTTGTTGAAAGTGGTCACAATATCAATGACTATTATATAAATATTTTCATTTATTATATGAATGACTTTGAAAATAATAATATTACACAAATGAAAATTAATAATGGTCACAAAAATAGCGTAAAAATATAATGCACTATTTTAAAATAATTGGATTTGGAATTCAATGTTCGGTGATATATTTTAATGTATGGTTTAATTTCAATATATAAATTATATAGTATTATTATAAAACATCTCAATCTACATAAATGAACATTTATACTATCGTATTATTATAAAACATAAAATATATTTGCGAAAGTTATCTAAAAAGATAGCAATAAACAAAATCATTGTTTTAAATAACATAAATAAAAACTCACCACAGTGTTCTAAATGAGTACAATTAATAAATGCCCATGTTTTTTTTAAGAAAAAAATTGATGACAACCTTAAAATTCTGTCCAATATCTAAGTAATTTTATAAATGCACCTGTTTTTGTTTCTATTGTTTGGAGACAAAGCATAACTCGTTTTTTTTTTTAGATAAACGCGCAAAATATATAAATAATTTTATAAATAAAATGCAAAGTTTACTAAAAACTGTAAAAAAATGTGAAAAAATGTAGGCCTTTAGAAATATTAGTTTATAGAAGATTAGAAATAAAACTAATATGATTATGTAAAGCACTTGCTTAACAAACTAGATGTGGTGGCAAAAATGTGACAAATTTAATTACCTAATTACATGAAGCTATGTAACGTCTGATGAATTATCTGAAAAAGCAACTAAACAATATTAAACAAGCAATTACAAAAAAGACCATAGAACATACGGATTCGTTACTTTCAATTTTTCAAACGGTGTAATTTTTTCAGTTCTTGGGTGTAATCTAGTAATATCGTTATAAAAAAGTAGAATAATATAATTATTAAATAATTACTACGCTATTACTCTATTTTGAAATAAATGTTTTAAAAATTTACCTTGGATGAGGATCGAACCCATAACCTTTGGATTTTATGTCAACTGCTCTACCGATTGAGCTACGGATGTATCTCAATTGGCATTGGTTCTATGTTTTAGTCAAAGTCATTTTCTAAAGCATCCATTACATGACATGCTTACACATATACAGTTGTGTGTATGTCTAGTCTATACTAGCACAATATTGTGCTAGTATATGTGTGAAGTAAATTTTGCAACATTCTATATTTTACTATTATTGTTGGCTAAGACTAGTATATGCGCGTTTAATTTTCAACAAAAATTAGTCAACTGATTGATTTTTACGTGCTTTTATTAGTCCGCGCCTTTGGTGGCTGAAATTTACAAGTAAATTTTGCAACATTCTATATTTTATTATAATTGTTGGGTAAGACGAGAATATTAGCGTTTAATTTTCAACAAAAACCAGCCAACTGATTGATTTGTACGTGCTTTTATTAGTCCGCGCCTTTGGCGGATGAACTTTACAAGTAATTTTGCAACATTCTATATTTTATTTTACTACTCGGGAGTAGTTGTAAACAAACCGGACAGTTTTTAGCAAATTTCGGACCGAGTCTATAGACCGGAGTATTTAAAATCCGGACTCTTTAAAGCTCCAAGTGGGAGGTCAACTAAAGCCCGGGCTGGATTTTGGAAAACGTTTTGAACCCATCTAATGCCGTCCCTGCTATTATAAATTTGAAACAATTTTGTACAGTTAACTAATTAGCTTGTGCAGCGGTTCTCAATCAATATTTTGTAGTCCACGCTGCATTTTTTGCGTCCCCGCACCCCGCCGACAAAACTTCTGAGGACCTTTTGTTGTGCAATAGTTTTGCAAGAATGCGGACAATATCCAAAAATTTAATAACGCAATAGTTGGGCGTTTGGATTGTTCCCCATAGTCAAATCTATCGGTCCAGTATTTATAACTCAGGGGGCTCACCCACCATCTCAACTATTGAGTTATTCAATTATTGGATGTTTTCTCCACCTACGATATCCATGTAAATATATTGTAAGCCTGATTTAAACGGTGTAAAAATATCCATTTGCTGATTCCTTCCGATGCTTGTGCACTGGTTTAGATGTTGAGTTGTGTAATATTGTCTGTTGGGTAAGACTAGAATATGCGCGTTTAATTTTCAATAAAAACCAGCTAACTGACTGATTTGTAAGTGCTTTTATTAGTCGGTGACTTTGGTTGCCGAAAATTACAAGTAAATTTTATTATTATTGTTGCATAAGACCAGAATATTTGCGTTTAATTTTCAACAAAAACCAGCGAACTGACTGATTTGTACTTGCATTTATTAGTCCGCGCCTTTGGTGGTCAAACTTTACATGTAAATTTTGCAACATTCTATGTTTTACTATTATTGTTGGGTAAGACCGGTATATGCTCGTTTAATTTTCAACAAAAACTAGCCAACTGATTGATTTGTACGTGCATTTATTAGTCCGCGCCTTTGGTGGCCGAACTTTACAAGTAATTTTGCAACAT
>JARJEC010073488.1:0-18797 GCA_030264575.1 Tachinus sp. AB-2021 | reverse complement strand
TTTGGCACCATAATGAAGACTTTTATTGAATCTGATAATAATTCCAAAATAATGCGAACCATTAATTAATACCATAGTGAGTAGTGCTCACCCGCGTGCCACACTATTTATTAATTAAGCGATTGGATTTTAAACATTTTTTTTTTAGAATCGTTAGAAGGATATGGATCTCAGATGTAAGGAATATAGAGTATTTTCATTACACATTAGTGGGGGGACTGGTTTACTATAGTATTAACTACTAGTTCGAAATATTTATTTTTAAGACCCATCTACTCGTCGTCCAGTTATTGTGTAATCAAAAGATTTTATATTAAAGTAACCTAATGTTTATACAATTCTAATAATCACAAAAGGAAAGTTTAAAATCTAATGTCTTAATGGTACAATAGTCGAGCGGTTTGATTTATTTTCATTGGGTTGATTCTTGTTCCGCGTTAAACATTTTAGATTAAGACGGTTATCTAAGCGGTTCAATAAAATTTGGTTCGGTTCAGGTTTTTTTAAGTAAAACTTCATAAAATTGGTAACGGTAGTGAAATTTAAAAGCTCGCTCCAAACGTTGAATTAAATCTTACATAAATATCAGGCTTTATAAAATCTCGTGTTTCAAATTGCATATTTTGATTTTTGTATAAATTGCGCATTTTAATAGGTTTTATAAAATTAAAATTGATTTATTTACATTGAGTGTTTTCTTGCAAGTTTTTTGGTTTGTTTTATTAATAAATTAAATTAAAATACAAATTTGCTATTAACAAACAAAATACATTTTTTATTAAAGTTTTTAATTTAGAAAAATTGCAAAAAGAAGTTTGAAACTTATCATATGGTGATGCATCCTTAATAAACAAATTGCTTGCTTGATTTTTTTACTTAATTCTTATAACAAACACACTTTAACATCCTGCAACTGTTAAAGAAATTAAAATAAGCAATTTTCCATATTTCACCAAAGGTTTGGCTTAGTAAAATATTTTCATAATATAAATTGTGTATGAATATCAGGCGCTTGCAATAAAATCACTTATAAACAGACCCAGTCTGACATAATAAACACATTTAACATAATGGCTTAAATGACTAACTGAATGTATTAAAAGAATAAACAAATCAATATGGCAATAATAACATAATTTGATTTAATTTTATCTTTGTAGAAAATCAAGGAGACAAGAAATTTTTGGAGTCATCTTCCTTATCAATATTGCAACAATGTAACAACAGCGGCATTGAGTGAAGACAACACTTGTTGGAATGGATCCACATTAGCAGCATACACATCATTGCAACCACCACTAAAATTTGATAAAGAATCTCCAATATTGAACGAGCAAATATATAATTTGAGGAAACAAGTTTATAAATTAAAAGCTGCCTACCAAGGACAAGATGAAGAATCGCCGGATGATGATGAAGAAAACGAAGAAGGAATTAGTAGCGGATCGGGTTCTGGTGAAAGTGAAATAGAACAAGATAATGAATTGTTTGATGTTAATGAAACAACAACTATAAGCACAACTACTACAGAAAGTATTGTTATAAATCCTAGTACTCCCGAAGAAGAACAACCTAAAGTTGTTACAGCGACAGCTAGCGAGTTGACCAAAGCTCTTGCCCACTATATTCTGCCGATTGTGATGGTTTGGTTCGGCAGTGGTGTATATGAACTACTGTGATAATTTTCTGCCAATAGCCAACAACATTATATGGTACTAGGCTGGAGGAATAGTGTAAATAAACGCTTGTGTTACGTAACTAAACATAATTTAAATGTAAATTATAGAAAGAAAAATGATATATGTACATAGGAATTTTTCCGTTGGGGTTTCCACAAATATTTGGGCACAAACAAAATCCTTTTTATAGGATCGTCATTTAAATGGGTGGCTTTAATTATTATTTTTATATAAATTTATATTTCATATAAATTTTTCTCATAATATATATTATGTTCATTATTATCAATGGAAAACCGACTGATATAAAATAATTGTCTGAGTGTGTTTTTATTTTAAATATTATTTTGTATATATTGTAAATAACTGACTTCTTATTTGTTTATACGCTTTAAGTTTGTGTATGTCTGTGAATGTAAGTTAATATATATGTTATGTAATATCATATCAATCTTGTAGATGTATTTTTTAATATAATTAACTACCCGGGGAGAAATATATTTCGTAACTTTTTGTAAATATGAGATTAAAAAGAAAATGAAAATATTAAATAAATTGGATAATTTAATAGAAAAATATGTTTTAAAAGTACCTTAAATGTATATGATAAAATTATGTATAAGCAGAGATATTTATGTATTTATTGACATAAGAAAATTGGCAATAGAAGACAAATAGAACCGAAATAAATAAGACCCAATTTAAATATTTTTGTGTATGATGTTGAAAATTAAGTTGATTGATTTTTACATGTTGCACCAGTTTGTTTATATCATAGATTAAACCAGGTACATGTAGATTTATATGTTAATGCAAGTACTGTTTAATGTTAAGACTATTTAAAATCCTGGTCACAGACGAAATTGTGTACAACAAAATAGGTAAGTGATAGTATTAATTTATTATTATTTATTTTATTTATCCACTGTTCTTGTATAACTCATATTTTATTTATTTGTGATTAGTTCTTGTATTTTAATGCTGTTGAGAACAGATTATTCTCGAAACATTCACCGAATGATGGATTAAAACAAAGTAGTTAAAGAAGTTCGATAAGTGTTATTATGTTTTTGTTATGCAATTGTTTCGACTTTCTTCTATAATTGTAAACCAATCATATCCACCTATATTTAAATTTTTGATAAATCAGATTCCACTTACACTGGAAACTCAACTTGTCCATCTATTAGACTGAAAATTGCACTTGTGCAAAAATTAGAGCGATAAGTGCACTGACGCTAAGCAACGCAATAAACAAATCGAACTTGACAAATTAATTATTATCTATCAGTGTCAGATGCACAACCCTATCAATGTACACAAATCTGATTATTAATTTCTGCCTGTATTTATAACAAATTTAATTGCTCGGGCAATAGTCTGCTAAATATATGTCGTGCAATGAAAATTATCTAGAAAGGTTTGCATTCAAAATATTGCCTTTAAGAAACTATATTGATTCATTTTAATTGTAATTGGATTGTCAAAGTGCACTCCGTGCTTCCAGTCTCATGCACTTATGATCAAATTATCAAAATAAATTATGCAGTTTCTGAGCAACCATATTTTTCAAGCAAACTTTTCGATTATTTTTAATACACTTAATATATAATTTGATGTCCGAATATGGTGGAACTCAACAATATTCATTCTGAAAATTATAAAATCAAAAGTCCACAAATATAATAAGAAAAATATGTTATTCAACTTATCTTATTTACAAATGTAGAGGTCGAAATACGGTTTGTGAATAAAATAAGTTGAATAAAATACTTTTCTTATTATATTTGTGGAGTTTTAATTTTATAATTTTTTGCAAAATATTGCAATTTGTTGTGATTAACAGAAATTGCCTTGAAACTATTTGGTACCATACCGGACTGTAAGATTGATGTTTTTAGCTCAATGCTACACTTTTCTTGTTCTTAACTTAATATTTATTTTGCTGATAATCAGAATGGTACAGACAAAGCATCAACAACATATAATAAATAAAATGGTTAAATTATTTATTTAATACTGCATGTAATCGTAGTTATTTCAAAATTAAAAAAACGTGCTATCACACTGGACTGTCGATCTCGTAAATTCTGCTACTCTGATCTACAATCCGGCCTGGCATGGAAGCAAGAGTAGTAATTTACTAAATATATGCCCGTGCTTCAGTTTTCAAAACGTCTGTAATCAATAAAGAGTTCCTGGTTTTTTATTGTTCAGCTTATATCTGTTTAGATATAAAAACAGTGTTAAACAAGATTGCTTGGTTTAGTGATAGAGTATGCAAAAATTCCATTTCCGGTTTAAGCTGAAGTGGTGTTGACTTCTTTTTTATAATACACCTTATGTATTATATTATTTGTTAATTTCTTGTATAATATTTTTATGCTCTAAACTCTATAGTAATTTTATATTTGCTGTCACCGTGTAGAAAATTTTATATAAAACCATTGCCAGATCATTATTTGTATTGTAGTTTATTATAGCTTTTTCTAAAAAATCCCATTTTCGGTTTGTCCGAAAGTTTCATTTTTAGTACATCATTCAGTATACCTATATTTTTTTTAAATTTACTTATAATTAATTAAATTTGTTAGATTAACAATGATAAAATATACAATCTGTTTTACTAGATATAATAAAATCGGTTGCTTCAAAAAATACTATTGTCTAGACTAAATTCTTCCTAATTAAAAATCATCAAATTTATTCGATTACAAAATGTCATAAATTGGTCCTGTTAAAGCAAACGTGGGATTATAAATATTTTTTAAGTAAAACTTCTATTCGGGCCAATTGTTTCAAGGTTCATTGCACTCAACAATTTTATATCTTCTCTTCTTTTTGCGTCAAGTGCATTAAACGGAAACAAAGTAATTCAAATGAAATTGAAAATTTTAGACTTTTGTACATAAACAATACGTCCTCGAAAATTTTTGAATATATTGTTGCGCAACGTGTTGTATATTTTTTCACAGCTTGCAAACTATTTAGCAAAAATCAATATGGGTACTGCTAAGAAAAGTCAACAACTACTACCATATTAAACTTTTTAAACAAACTATACACGCAAGCAAATAATAAAAAAGTCCGTATTGCTATATTTCTAGATATGGCCATAGCATTTGATTTAGTAGATCATAAATTTACTGAATAAATTAGTGACTTTTTTTTAATTTTACTGAATAAATTAGTCATACAATAAGTTATATTAAATTGGATTCCTAGTTACTTGGACGGAAGGTACCATTATGTTCAGATAAAAGAATCAAAATTTGATACTTTAATAATGAAATTATTTACTGATGAAATATTGAAATAGCAGTATCTGATGTAAATAGAATACTTAATGATATATGCAAATGATATAAACAAATTGGATTACTTATTAACAAGAAAAGTTTGCTTTCATTTTCAATTTTCAAATATGACAGTAAATGAAAGCCATTTAATTTACTATAACGGAAAAAGCATTGAAAAAAAAAAGTTACAAAATTCCTTGCGGTCCATATTGATGATAAATGCAAATGGAACAAACACATTGAAAATGTCTGCAATAGAATGAGAACCCTTTGTTACATGATTAAACAATTAAGAACTGCTGTTGATACTAACCTGTTAAAATTATTTTACTTCGCAAAAATACAAGATATTGACATAGTATTCAAGTTACAAAAAAGAAATATACGCTATATACTCAGTGTGCCCATTAGAACTCTTTGTTTAAATAATTAAACATTCTCACTATTTCGTGAGTATTCATATATACTTTATTATTGTACGCAAAGAAAAATATAAGAGAGTTGACACCATTAAATGAAACACATGAATATGCAACAAGATAAGGCAATGATCTGACTATAGCTAGCCATATTCAAACATTATATAAGTCAAATCCCAATTACTTAACAATTATATGCTATAATAAACTGCCCAATATTTATAAATCCATATTTAAGGCTCGATGTGCTGTATTAAATTCAGGCGTTTTTGACTTTCGGGGCTCAAACGTTTGTGTATTTAATAATGAAAATTAAGAACATTGGTTTTGTATACATATAAATAAAGGTATAAACTACTTTGCTATAGAATTAGTTAAAAACACATCTCAATTCTTTCTTGCAATTTACTTTAAAAAAACACAATATTTTATCTTATTGCTTAGGCATAAATAACAGCATTTGTTAAGCAGATAATCAAAAATCTAATCCGATAGACGGATTCTTTTCTAAACAATTCTCCTTAAATTGAAATGAAATTGATTAAAAGATCATGTGTGTAAATTGCGTACGGAGCGTGTCCTACAACATTTCTCTTATTCAGAAATATTTAAATCTCTTTATGCACGAAAACAATCATGTACCGCATCTCAGCGCCTATTATTATAATTATTATTATTATTATTATTAAACCTTAACTCGGTCACAAAAGAAAAAGAAGATGTAAAATTGACGAGTGAACAAAAATACTGAAAAAGAATTAGAATCTATAAAATCATTTCACACATTAAAAACTACTTACAATTATTGCCGGTTATTGAAATACTCTATAAAAACAACCGTTTGCTAAAAAAGACTTAACTTGGTTTTAAGTCATTTTATAGCGGTATTATTTTTTATTGTAGCTGGTACGATGTTGAACATATAGCTGGCTGCACATTTCGAGGATTTTTTAAATCTAGATGTTCCGTAATTATTTATGAAAATATTGTTCATATGGTTTGCCACATAATCATGCTTTGCCACGTCCTTACATGTGTTAAATAGTCGTTGGTTTTTATAGATAAATAAACATAACATATTAATGTAAACTATGCACACTCTTAAAACCTTAGAACTTTTAAAACTGTCTCTATAAGACTACCTAGAGTTTAAACTATGCATTAATCCGATAAAACGCTTTTGATTTACAAAAATTCTTTTTATATCTCCGACTTGTCACCATAAAATTTATGTTATATTACATCAAACACAGAGCTTAAATCATACAACAAAAGTAACATGCAAGCAATAATAATCTTTGTAGGTTGATTTGCCCAAAATCCTAAGTAACTAACCAAAAGTAACATGCAT
Source organism: Tachinus sp. AB-2021 (assembly GCA_030264575.1). NCBI lineage: Eukaryota > Metazoa > Arthropoda > Insecta > Coleoptera > Staphylinidae > Tachinus > Tachinus sp. AB-2021. The sequence continues at coordinate 12,049 of JARJEC010073488.1, read as the reverse complement.
TTGCCCTTTTCCAACTTTTCAAATTCATCGAGATATTTGTATATTCTGTTATTAAAAACTTTTTCTTAGGTTTTTGAAAAATAACTCGGGATAGATATAGGCCTATAGTCCAGATACATAAACTCATATCAATGTATAATAATTGGTTTAATTAATTTACTTTGATACACATTTAATAATTTATAAGCTAACCTAGATGGCGGGCTCTAGCGGTTAGAGTTAGTTCAACTCCCGTGATTAATATTTTTCTGTGTGGTCTGAGCACACCTACATTTTTTATGTAAAATTTTTTTTTGTGCCATATTTATCGTCACACGAATCTATCTCAATTCCACTCATTGACAATCTTCTCTCTTTTTCGCGTCAATTGCATACACATGAACTTAAACGCGTCAAGTGCATATGAACTTAAACTTTGCCGCAAAAGAGAACGAAGATGTAAAATCGATGAGTAGAATTGAGATAAAGCAACATCAATATAAATAAATTGAATTTGACATAATTAATTAATAATATTTGTCAATGTCAGATACATAGGCCGGATACACAACCCCATATCAATGTAAAGAAATTGGTTTAATTACTTTGATACACATTAAATAATATATATAAGTAGACCTCGATGCTTAGTGTTCCGGGTTTGATTCCCGCGGTTAATAAATGTTTTATAAACATTGTAATAAATATTTTACTTCTGCTGTGTGGTCCAAGCATACTTACATTTTTTCTATATTTATAATTCATAGATTTTATATTTTATCATACTGAACAATAAATTTGTAATGTAACATTTAATACATTTGAATAATTCATAACTTACAACTGATTCTTTCATTCAGATTTTTTAGATTATCTTATAAAATATTTATAAACGGAAATTTTAATTACTAATACAACGAGTGTATGCGTATTGATGATTATCGAATTTTAAATTTCTATCCAAAAAAAAGAACAAATTTTCGATAATCATTAAAATACATGAGTTATATTTGTTATGATTATGTCATGAAAAAACTTAAATATTATTATATACCTTTTATTTGTTATAAACATTAATATTAAAATTATAATTTTACTCAGAACGCCAGATTTAATTTTTAATAATGTCACCATGAACAATGGCCCCAAATATAATTTGCCTAGTTTACCCAAGGCCCCCTACTATATTTATTGTTCTTAATCCGCCACTGGTCACAAACGTCACTGGCAACGATAATCACGATTTATTTAGTCACAACATAGCTGCAGTTTCGGCTGAACCTCAGTCTTCATCAGACATTACAAAAATCTAACTGCGATTTATCAAATCGCGTGTTTAGGCCAATCAAAAGCTTGAATTTGGATTAGAGTGATAATCTTTCAAATTCTATTTACTTGATTTTTATAATTTGTTTAATGCCACGATTTTAACAAAAGTCTCTCGAATTAATTGAGCCAAGCAATAAAAAATCGTTACTGGTACTTACTTGTTATTGTTAAAATTATGACAATATAATATCACAATATAATTATTTTTAAAAAATTGTATCGATTGGTTATTGTTTGTCCGTTTTTTATGTAAGTATATGAATAAATTACAATAATTTTAAGTAACTGGCAGTAACATTATTTTTTTAATAGTTAACAATAATTTTTTTGATATAAAATTAATTAAATTACAATTTAATAACTACATGAACAGAACGTGAAATTATATAGAGTATAACTTTCATAGTCAACAAAGCGTAAAAAATGTGCCAATTTCAAAGTTATATTAATTTAAATTTTTTCTAACTGATTAATATATATATATATATAGCATTGAAATTTATATGAGTATTATGGTAACACGTTTCACAAAATATTACACATTTTTCATTATCTATTGATTGTACGTGTATAGTTTAAACTGCTGTTATATGAATTATGTATTAGAAAATAATACACACGAAAATTATAACAAAATATACTTTATTGAGCCGTCATAAATATGTGATTTGGATAACATTGATTAAACTGATTTATTGTAACTTAAAAGAAAATGATAATATGCACTTATAGATAGTCCCTTGGCCTTGATTTCATGTACACATAAGCTACAATAAAAACGAAAACTACCACTAGGGCAGGAAATACAATCGTGCTAACTTGTTTCTTAGTTTCCGCAAATTCTTTCTTCCTCTGCCGCTTTTCTTTTGCACTTTCTTTCGGCTTGCCTTTTAATTGTCTCATCTAGAATTATATAAAGTATTTTCTTTAAGGAAATTGTGTGATAAATTTCTTAATGCAATAAGGTTTAGTATAAAATTTATTCATTTACTTACATTGCAGAAAATTGAAATAAAACCACAAGTTTTAACAAGAAATCAACACTTGATGACGTGACGTACTTATTCTATTCGTGTTATGTGTTATATTCACGTAGTAAACTTTTTAACGGGTAGAATACCTGTTGGAGGTAGACTACAGGTATATATGGAAAGGGAAACACTAAGGTTATTCACACATAGCGTCGATATAAAAATGTTATTTTATCAGTATAAAATTTCAATTCATAAAATGTAATCGGATTGATTAAAAATATTATTATAAATAAGTTTACAATTACATATATTAAATTAATAATATAAAATATACAATTTTAATTGTATAATTGAATATAAAATCATCAATTATTATACATATAATATTTTTGCATTATTATGTTGCTACTATAAATCATTAGTAATTAACTTTTGATTGAAACTGCTTTTTATAGTATCGTTGTCAATATTATTATTTCTTTGTTACTTAATAGTATATTACATATCAAGAGTTGTAAGTAGCATATTACACACGACCAGAAAAGTTGCGCACGACCCGCGTAGCGGGAAGTGCAGTAATTCCTGGAGTGCGTAATTGCTTTACTGCTTATAACTGGTCGTTGCTTAGAAAACACAGTAGAAATCCAAACCGTGCGATTGCACATAATACGCACGGCGTGTGTAAGGGCCCGCTTACGCGATTAATTAAATGTTCAAAATTACTGATTTACGATAGTGGTCGTAAAAAAATTGTTTTTAATATAGTAATTGGAAACTGCAAATGATGTCTAAAACCTAGTTGTTTCAAGAATATATGTAAACAAACTTTAACTGGGCATTAAGGGTTATCAATAATATTAATAATAATAAAATTCTAACAACATGTTTTGTGAAAATTGTTAGAAGCAATTATTACTACATAATACAAGATTAGGCTTAAATTGTCGAAGTTTTATCACCATTTATTTAGTCACACCGTGACTGCAGTTTTGACTGAACCTCAGTCTTCATCAGACGTTATAGAAGTAAATTAATAAAACACTAGAATACCTGCCTAATTACCGTTCTATATTTATGATTTTTTTACTGATTTTGTACATCTCTTTCTATAATTTTGCCCCATAGTAATCTTACAGTTGTTCTCATTCTTTGTATTGTAATTTTCTCTATTCGACCCCAGTTTTTTCCGCTTTTTTTTCTTTTCTATTTCAAACATTTCTTTTAAAATTTAAATTTATTTCTCTATTTTAGTATCTCTTCGTACTTTAAACCTCTACACTGACTATATATTTTTGTCTCTTCAAATGCAATGTATGCTAGTGTTTCTTTATTTAACTCCAGCACCCATTTCCAGTACTTTGTGTAAATTGTCTTCATTTTTTTATCGTTCTCATTTCTAAACTATCAAACAGCAAATTGCAATGGAATTTGAAAAAATGTTGAAGAATGCAATTTTTCTATTCGATATTCCTTTAATTTTCATACTTTTAAACTTTCTTTCACTTATTTCCCATACTAGTCCCACTACATTATTTGCCTTTGCTCACTTTACTATAATTCATACTATCAATATAATATAAGTATTTAAAATGTTTTGCTTCTTCTATTGCATTCATTTCTATTTTTCAAGTTCTTGCTTTTTTCCAGAACATACAACATGGTTTATTATTAATATTTCATATTAATAATAAACCATATACGCAACAAAATAAATAGAACTCAGATATCCTCAAACCTATTGTAGTTCAAAAGCGTTTATTCATTTCATAATACTCTATTAGTTGTCTCTATAGAAGGTGTTCTATAAACTCTCTGACAGAGTTTTGCAGATGATGGCAAGGTAAATTTTAACCTTTTTTATAAATGAACATTGTTTCTGTTCACTTGTGGAAAAGTACCACAAGTATTTTTACAATAAATTTCCATATTTTAATTTAAAATAAACTGGTAACTATAATACTGATTGCTATACCAACAATTATTGTTTAAATTAAAGTTTTTATTGTTAAACACTACTGCTTAAACATATATAAACCTTTAAATACAATGTCATCTTTGCCATTTCATATAATTGAAATTAACATCTAGGTGGTCGACGGCATGAACTGGCATTTTCTCGCTCAGATTCTACACGTTGTTTATCTATAAAAAGCAGGTACAAGATCGTCTAAAATACCCTAAATATTATTTAAAGCACATTATACGTAATGCGTCATTACGATGATAATATATATGAAGTACTATATAATATGCCAATTCAAGTAATGTCTATATTAAAATCTCGACCTACATCTCCGCTACCCTTTGACCCAAACCATCTCCAACCTTTCACCCCGCCCAACTTCCTGCTTGGTTAATCTTTAATGTTATTGCCGGATTTAGAGTGACTGAAATTGCAAAATCGAAATATTTCAAATTCCAAAGGTTCCAACAAATTTATCGACATTCGTGAAAAGGATACAATTGCAAGTTGCAAGGTTGTCAACTTTTCACTAATATGATGAAAATCAAGTCAAATTTTGCATCATTATAAAAACAAAGATAGGATTGAGCATGTGGAAACAACATTAACTAGAATCCTTCATCAGTCTTTTGTTAAATTGTGTTTACAAAACTTTCAATTTTCAAATTTTTAATTCAATGACATCACGAATGGCCCGCATTTTTGTATAAAAAATAAAATAAAAGAATTTGTTGAAATGTTTTTTTTTTAAGTTGGTGTTTTCGCAGCAAGTAACGTTAATGTAATTCAAATGGATGTACACCGTTTGCTGTAATACGAACGATATAATTGGTACATATTTTTTAATGAATTGTCAAGAATTGTCGTCTTTGCCGTGTTTACGAATGAGTTTTAGATATTTAAATTAATTTGAATGATCACGAATAGAGGCATGACACAAGCACTGTCATATGTAACTGAAATGACATCGTAACCCAGCCAACAAAGACACGTCATACTTACGTATTTTTTTGGTCATTATGACCTAAAACATGACGTAAATATGACGACAAAAAATAAAAATATGTCAGAAACAAAAAACGTCATTTAGAAACGTGAAATTGACGTAACTTAATGACGTGAAACAGACGTCAGACATTGACGTAAAATATACGTGCTGGCATTTTCAATAAACTTTTATCAATACTTGAATCGGTAATGGGCTGAAGATAAGACAATCGATGGTTTGTTGTTTAAAAAATTACAATTATTTCAGCGTACGTTTCGGAGTTCTGCCTTCTTTCTCAGCGCTGGCAGGCAGAAGAACTGCCAACGAACGCTAAAATAAATGTAATTTTATAAATAACAAACATTTCAATATCTAGAAAAACGTTATATCTAATTCTCTTATCAATACTTTGAACCAATAAAAGGTGTATCACGATATGAGATATATTTTGCTGCTGCATAATGATAAATATTCAGGCCGACATGGTTTTCTTTTAACTAATTGCACTTAAGACTTCAAAGTCAACGCCATACCTAATGCGTGAGGTTAGATTTGCAAAACGTGTGGATTGTGATTGTGTGGTGGCGTGTTCATAATATAGTAACGGCAGAGGGTAATAGGGCGTGTTGCATGTGGTAGTTAGACGTGAAACGTACATCAACTTGTCGTCGAAAATAAAACGTTTTAAAAAGACACAAAAAATACGTCATTATGACGTCGAAATTTAACGTCATTTGTTTGAATAAAAATGACGTCTATTAGACGTCATCTATTGGTCATCTGACGTTATATTCAATGTGTACCACAAAAAAATGACGTGAATTTGACGTGACTCTGCTGATGGGAAGCTGCGTTGGCAAAAAATAATTAGTTTCAATTTTATGCGTAGAAGCCTGTGTACGATGCATTCAACTCTCGTTGTAATCATGTTCTGACTTGTGCGGTTCATTTGATTGAATGAGTAAGCCTGGAATGACTTCACACCATGCACGGCGCGCTCTTTCTAACACACCGGATCATTTTTAAAGTAAAAAGAGCGTTTTCTAGTTCTATATAATACAGAGCACGTGACAGAACAACGAGAGGTTGTCGCAGTTACCTCAAAATCGCTGCATAAGTCTCTGTAATCTCTTTAGCAATCATTTTCAAAGGGGTATTTCATCTAATCTAATGTTCTTGTGTACAGTAATTATAAACGTTCCACTTGACAAATTTTAAAATTTGTGTATACTTGTACTGCTAACCCCACTTTACTGATAAGTGTTAAATTACTTCAACGTGCAATTTTTGCTACTTTCGCGTTAAGTGTGCTCAGCCATTCTATTTTCAATATTGTGCTAAAAATACCAACATCTGTTGGACAAAAGAACGTACTACATCATGTCAGTATGCAATTCAAATTAATTGAATATTAATATCTGGATACAGTCTGACAAAAGATGTATACATTTTTGGGGGCTCTGTACATTAGTAACACTTTGTCGGCTAATATATTAGAAAATCAGCAAAGTGATTCACCTCTAATGTTAAATTTTGTAACTGCTAAAATGGGGAAAACAAAACCCTCACAATCAATGCCAGTTAATGTGAAATGCATAGGTTAAAATGAATAAAACATAACCTGCAAAATACACAAATTTGTAATCAATAATTTTCATTTTGCAGGCCAGTGTGTCACCCAAAAGGAGATATTTTATAGCACTTTGACAGTAAAAGTACCAATGTTTTCTCCATTTCAGCATCCCAAAAGCACTATCTATTAATTTTTGATTTTCTTCTATAATCTATGCGCTAGTTTTGTAAAAATACTTATAAAACAATAGCTCTGTTGGTTTGTGTGTGACTATGTGACTATTCCGAGCACGTTCCGTTGTTAGATTATATAATTATATACCCTAAATTGCCCTAAGTAGTTCGCATTTTGTTCGTTTGTGTGCTCCGAACATAATCTTTTTACTCCAATCGAGCAGTAGTAATCAGTTCAAGTAGCTTGGATTAAGGCGCCAAAATTTAAAATTATTATTTCTAAAATGTATATTCTATTATCAAATATGTTTTTATAACTTGAATTTTATTATTAACGGCATTTGTATTAATTGCGTAAGTTGTAAATTTTATTACCTTACAGTATAAATAATAAAATTGAATAAACAAGCCAAATCATAATTGTAGTAATCTATCTCAACTGTCACACGTCAAGTTTCTTTTTACTGTATTTTCTGTTCAATAGTACAGTACAGTTCACGAAAACTATCTTGAACTGTAACGTCATAACAAAACTTGCTCGGAACAGTCCCGGACACACAAACGAACAGATAATGATAAATAAGCGATATGTTTGAAAACACATTACTTTTGAACAAACCTCGTATCTTGCAAATACATAACACAACTTATACATCCTATATTTTTACAACGAAAACTCGATACATAGAAAAAATCTTTCTAACAAAATAAGTTAATAAATGAACTAATATTTATTATTAAAAAAAATATGTAATTGCAGGTAATAAACTGGATTTTATTGTATTCATATAATGTGTCACTGATCCTGACAGTTGAGCCAGTTGAGTTGACAACGCATCACATTTTTATTATGCAACCCAATATACACTAATCATTTCAACACATTTCATTTTCCCAGTGAATTGTCAATTTATGATAAATTTTTAATAACAATAATGTATTCATAATTATTTGGTTACGTGTTGGTTATTGTGCATAAATCAAACATTAAAATGGAAACTCTGTATCACCAAACGAACCTTCTCATTCAACAAACCCAGCAGCATTTTAGCGAGCTGGAAGGAAACAAACCAAATCGACTGGATATAGAGCAAGCTATCCAAGACAGAATTAGTTCAATTAATAGGTAATTTATAATAAACACAATCATAAATAATGTACCTCTATTGTTTTCAGCAATTGCGATAAATTAGATGTATTAGTGCTGAAAGTACCTGTTGCTCAAAGGCCCCATGCAAAAATGCGTTGTGACCAATTGAAATATGATAGTAGACACTTGCAAGCAGCTCTTGCATCTGCGCAACAAAAAAGACAACGTCAAGAACAAGCCGCTTCAGACAGAGAACAATTACTGAGTACTAGATTTAGAGCAAATTCTGATTCGACCGCAATAGATCTAGATTACGCAATGCAACAACAAGGTGCTATGCAAAGAGTGAATAAGGGTGTAGACGAAATGTTATATACAGGGTCAACAGCATTAGAATCATTAAGAACGCAACGTTCGACATTAAAAGGTGCTCATAAGCGCATTGTCGAAATGGCAAACTCACTAGGTTTAAGTACACATATATTAAAATTAATAGAAAGGCGAGCTGGTCAAGATAAATATATATTTTTGGGAGGGATTATCATTACTATTTTTGTTATTTTGCTTGTGATTTTTTATTTATTATAAATGCATCATTCCTAAAAGTTATTTTATTTGAATTTTATATATTATATTATAAAGTGTATATTGTATTATAAAAATATTTATATTGTCTTATTGAAGAAAATGAATGTACTTTACAGAAAAATATGTTTTATTTATTGTTTTATAAGTTTGTCTATTCCTTCGTAATGAATTTTTATTCTAAATTTTACTAAATTCTAAATAATTTAGTTTGTTTTGATTTTAAAAATGGCATAATTTCTGTATATTAAACAAATCGTTGGACAAGTGCATCATTTTATCTATTGAAAACAAAATTAATTTGAATGCAGTTTTTTTAATTAATGAAACCTGGTTAAACGTTTTTTATTTAACATAAGATTTTTTTCAAATTTCTTTATTGTTCTTTTTTTATTTGTCTATATCTTTGCACCATTGTATAAGACCGAATTATTAGATTTGGTAATATACTTCTTTGTTGACCGTTTATCAATGAATTATTTTGCCTAAAAAAGCATGTATAACGTCATTAATTTTTAGGATTTTGACAATGTTTTGATTATATTATATTAAGCTACCAGATTAATATTATTTTACGTCAAGTGTAATGTAGATTATGTCAGGATTTGAAATTTTATCATATAATAAATTTAGTTTTTCTTAGTATTTTTAAGAAGCGAAGAACGACATAATGTTGTATTCAATTCATATGTTAATGGGCAATTAATAATCTCAAATATTAAAAACACTCTCTCGCTATTTGTGCTTTAAACAGTTTCGATTATTAATCGCCTTTATTAACAAACCAGTTGAGATTAAATAACTATTAATATGCTGTTTTAACTTAATATTTGAAATAAAACTATATTACTTAATCTAATAAACAAGTACAATCAACAATCTACAAAAATAAATACAATTTATATAATACATGATTAATCTTTTTTAAATTTTAATAAAAACATTTTGACATAAAATTTACAAGGTGTCCCCAAGTTTCGTTGACTTCTGACTATTGTTATTATTGTAACTATTAAATTTAATTATCACAGGCTATTTAATTCATGCTCTTATGAACCAAAGGTCTTATGTATCAACTATCGTGAAATATCCGCAAATATTTTGCTTGTTTGTGTAGTAACGTCATGACAATGACAAATTATAATTGAGAATTATATATATATATATATATATATGTTTTTTACTTACTAATATTTTCTTATAAAATTTTTTTGGATTGAAATACATCATAAATCCCTACTTAACCGCTTCAAATTTGAAAAATATCATTTCCTGTTTAACCTAAAATAACACCAATTTTGTAATTTTAAATGGAACACCCGGTATATTTTTACAAATATTTCTTTGTCAGTTCCTATTTTCAGTGGTTTTGGTAACATAATCTTATTTTTTTTAACATTTCCTTATGTCGCAAAAAATGTATTAATGCTTGTTCAAAGCAAGTACTTTGGTGTCGTTTGATAACAAAAAAACTTTTACGTGAGACCATGGTACCAAAGGGGTTATATTTGAAAAAAATTATTATTAGTTGTCAACTTGGTGTCTGTAGTTGTATTTTGAGCAAATTCCTTGCAGATGGCGGACCAAAAACCAGTTTACAAAATCTTGGTCATGGAAAGAAATCCCCATTAGCATTATTTAGAAACTCAATAGTAACTTTTGAGATGTGATGATGATGATGTAGCCGTGCATTAATTGTTTTGTTAGAAAATATAATTGATATGTTCTTAAAGTATACATGCGACGATATCATTAGCAATTAAACACTAGCACTTATGTTGTGTCCGGACACTTTTTGATTACTAAATCATTTAATGGTAGGTATTATTTAGGCTACTGTACTGGTTTAATCCGAATGACTTTTAACTCGCCATATCATCACACCAGTAAGCACAATGTGCTATGCTATAGAAGATTAGAATTTTCTTTTCTCTATCTACGTCTCGATCATAAGCTTTATAGGCTTATGAACGAAACCTAGATAGCAAATTAAAAATTCAAATCACAACTAATGACGATTCTATTCTTTTCTTAATTCCAGTGCAATCTTTCTTATAGGTAGTAAATAAAGAAATAGTCGGTACGATGTAAAGCCTAAATATTGAATTCTACAATACACGTACAGTCATGCGCACATAAATCTATTAGTAACAAATTTGTTTGTTGTAACAGGGTCTTTTCATACATAAGGGTTTTATCTTAGATTGGCAACTGTCAATTGGTTAGAAATTATGAAAAATCATTTGTACAACAAACAATTTTAAATAATTTATGTCAGCTTGAATGTACATCAAACAGAAAAAAAATCATAATTGTCAATTTGAGTAATCGGCAATATTATGTATAATAACACTTTCTTTAAATTGGCACATTGTAAATTTTTTTCCAAAGAATATACTGCAGCTTTGTAAGCAACCCAGCCAACAAAGATACGTCAATTTTGGTCATAGTTTACGTCATGATGACTTAAACATGACTTAAATGTGACAATTAAAAAACGAAAGTATGTAAAGGATCAAAGACATCACCTAAAAACGTTGAAATGACGTAAAAATTACGTCAATTATTGACGTAAAATAGACGTGCTGGTATCAATTAAATAAACTTATCAAAACTTTCAACCAATAAAGTGTTTATAATTAATCACCATTAATTATAAACACTTCATTAGATGACTTTTATATTTTAGAGTATTGTGACTTATTTTGTTGCTGCATAATGTTATAAACATGCAGGCCGACATTTTATCCTTCTAATTCCACTTAAAACTGCCACAGAATATCCGAAGTTATCTCATCTTGGTTAACTTGGCAAACTATAAACTTCTAGCAATAGCAACATTATTATTATCACCATCCTCAAACTCAACGCTAACTCAACTGCCCACCAAAAATAAGTAAGGTTAGTTTTGGCACATGATTCTTAAAACCGTGTGTATTGTGATTGTGTGGCCGCGTCCCAGCCAGCAAAAACACGTCATTTTTTGTCATAGTTTACGTCATGACTACAAAAGACGAAAATATGTCAGGGACCAAAGACGTCATCTAGATACGTGGAAATGAAGTGCGATGTTGACGCAAAATAGACGTAGATATCAGATCATTAAATACACTTTTATCAAAACTTTCAAACAATAAACTGTTTATAATTAATTACTATTAATTATAATAAATTATTAATACTTCATTATTCAAATTTGACAACAGAAATATGAGATCTTAGAAATTACACAAAAAATTCATCATTATGACGTTGAAAATGAGACGTCACTTGTTCGACTAAAAATGACATCTATTAGACGTCATCTATTGGTCATATGACGTTATATTCACAAATATTATCAAAAAATAACGTGAATATGATGTGACTTTGCCGGCTGTGGTATGCACAAGATA
>JARJEC010073440.1:0-14341 GCA_030264575.1 Tachinus sp. AB-2021 | reverse complement strand
TGAGAAACATACTAGGACCAGTTAAAGACGAGAACAACGAACCGAGAAGGAGAATAAATAAAGAAATCTACGACTATCTAGGTGAAGATGTAGTAAGCAGCATAAAGGCAGCAAGAATCAGATGGCTGGGACATATATGGACGTCAAACTGGGAAGGATGTCTAAGATTAATCACAAAATGGGAACCCAACAAAAACAGAAGAAGAGGAAGACCGAGAATTAGGTGGAAAAACGAGGTTGTAAAAGATAGGACGAAATGGAAAAAAGTTGCAGAGAAAATATCGCAGAGAACCGGAACTGATTCACCCATAAAATGAATCATGAGAGCTCCAGAAGGAGCAGGTAAACTCCATTCTGAGTATAATGATCACAGCATTATACTCAGAATGAATCTAGCATTGAAATAGTTTTATATAATTATTGTAGTTGTTTTGATGGAATATAAATAGCGCTTGACACAATAATTTGAACATTTGTTTTAGCGCGTATTTGATTTAAATTTCCTAAATATTGACAATGAGTTAGTAATTGTATTCTTGAAAGCGGTCGGGGATGGCTAATTACTGATATTATTTTCTTACATGGCTGAGAATTATTTTTTCCAGCTACCATGTGCCACTTTTTCTTTTCTTTGTTTCTCTAGGGGTACATTGAAATCTTGATTTAAATATTTATAATTAATAAGTTTGTAAAAAATTGAACTCATGATAAGTCAAGGAAATTAGAAAATTATAATTATTAAATAATTACAATACTATTATTTCAGGCTATAATAAATGTTTGAAAAAATCACCTCGGTTATCAATCCTACAACGGTCATATTTCAAGTTTATTACTATTGCAATAGAGCTATTGGGCTCCACTATCACTTTGCTAACTTAATGGTAGTGGCACCCCGGCTACTAAACTGGTATGTAATGAATTATTTTGTAGCAGTATTACGGAATGTAACAGTTATCTGTCAATCATATTTAATTAAAGAAATTGTTAATAACTCAATTATCAACATCAAGAAACACCTCGAGTATTATTTGGATATAATTTATACTAGCAGAAATACGAGTAGAGATAGAACCAGAAACATTACATACTATAAAATTAAAGTGAGTGGTTGTAGGTTCTTGGTAAAAATTTAAGACTGCGGCACATTTTGAGCGATAGTATGAGAAAGAATTGAGACATAAAGACGAATGTAGATTTTACAAAAAATGTCTAAAAAGTAAATGATAGCAATCATAGCGAGAACGGGGAGAAGTATTATAATAGGAAGGAACATGCTACTGAGGATGTAAGGAAATTGAAATGATGAGGGATATAGCGCAAAATTATATAACGGATGGATATGAATCAAATTGAAGTATGAAAAATTATATTCTTGCAGTGTATGAAAACAAATGCAATAGAATTTAATATGATCAAAATAACGAATTAAATTATTATTGCAATCTAATCGTAAAATTGGTATTATTACACGACTGCATTGAATGCGATTGACATTTAAAAACATTCAAAAAGGTTTTTGATTTGAGCGGCTCAATGTTCTTTGTTTTCATCGGAAATTAATTGCAGCTGAAAATTTCGATGCAATTGATATTTTTCACACTACAATTTCCACGTAACAAAAACATAAAATTGTGCAGTATTTGTCGGCGGCAAATGTGCTGCGCCGTTTGTTAAATTTATTGCATTTTTTGTTAGACCCTATTCATTTGTCACGTTTATATTTCGTTAATAAAGTATGTGATTAAATAATTTAGCGAAATATTTTTATGCATTGACTTTGACGGTAATCCCGTAGGACGGCCGGTCGGGTATATTAATCAATTCATGGGCAACACTGACATGATAGTGTCAGACAGAATGCTCATTAATTACAATGTCGCCATCTGTTCTGGTGTCAAGTGCGAGTTACCGTTTAATATCGTCTCCATTGTGCGCATCTATTCACTCTATTTCACAATCCACTCTATATATGTATACAGAATATACCGTGCATGTGCATGTGCACAATATGTATTCACTACGGTAAATCTTATCTTCTTGCATGAGATTTTGCTCTCGACTCATTTCAGTAATTTAAACAAAAATATTAGACAAGCTACCAGAGCTGCATGATAATTACTACAGATAAAGTTTAAAACTTCAAAATTTCTCCCGTTTATTTACAAAAGAATTTAACCAGATACTGTTCCATGTAATGAGGTCATATCAATTTCATTTTTATCATAGTTATTTTAAAAAATCTACAAAACTGTAAAAGATTTAAAATATAAAAAGTTTTTTTTATAATCAGGTTGAAACGTAGAAACTTATACACTGATCATGCATCCTGAATTGAATATTTTATGTACTCATCATTTTATCCTAATATAGTCTCTTTGTGGAAACTCTTTCCCATCAACACCGTTTACATAGCCAGGTTTTTATTTCAGGAAAAACATTTATCTGAAAATAACAACTTTATACAAATATAACATAACGAATATGCAGATATAAATATTATAAAATGTGTTTAAAATATGGTAATATAATTATTGCACAATCAACAATAATAGATGATTCTTAAATTATTTTCGACCACAAAAATCTAGAGATTTTGCCGTATTCATGTTAGATGGATATATAAACTAGATATTTTATTCTTTTGACAATTGAATTTATAAAGTAATTGTCTGAACATATTTTATAGCTTTCAAGACATCTATAAAATATTTATAATTCACTTGTTTTTCTTAAAAAAAATTACATAATACTACAATATTTAGTTGCGCATTTATAAAGCACAGTTTTATCTCTTTATAGAGTATCTTGGATCTACTATATTTAGTATGAAAATATAAATAATTTATTACGTAACAAAAGCTTCATTTGTTTTAAAATTTGTTGGTACTTTTTCTTTTAATATTTATTTGACTAGTTAGATTACATTTTTTGTTGATGTTTAGCTTTCTAGCGTATATTTTTCAACTTTGTTTCAAAATATATTAAAGTTGGGTTTCATGGGTGTCCGATTTGGCCAAATGGCATGACAACATGCCAATGGTGTCGCACCAGTGGGAAATTTTGATGTGATTTGAGAATTGTAAACAGGGACGTCTTATAAATTGTAAGGACCCTAGGCCTGCGGTATTTAACGCCCCCCTCTTAGATGATTAATGAGAATTATGAGAAATTAAGAAAATCATGTAAAACAAAACAAATGAATCCTTAGGAAAATTGTGAAGAAATCTATAAAATGAATTAATTTGTAAAATTTTGAAACGCATTTAAAGTTACCGGATTAATAACTAAGAAACGATAAAGAATATTAGATCAGCAATTAAAAAATAAAATAAATTATTGGATCAGTAGTTTCAATTTTAGTAACCTATCCACCCGCCCGGCTGTTTTATATAAATCTTTTGGAACTAAATTAGTTTGGCGTGTCACTATGTTTAAAAACTACCAGGCGAGTAATTTAAAAAACGATAAAAATATTGAACCAGTCATTTTAAAAATGATATAAACCATTGAACCAGCAGTAGCAATTTTTGTAATACACCCACCCGTCCGGTTGATTTTATAGTGGGTAGGTGGCTCGCCAAGTTTAAAACTATCGGGCCAGTAATTTAAAATAAACGATAAAAGTTATTGAAAAAGTAATTTTAAAAATGTTATAAGCTATTGAATCAGTACTATCTATTTTAGTAACCTGTTCTTCTATTTTTGTATAAATCTTTTTTGCAGGTAGACGGGACACCGTATTTAAAACTACCTGAATAAATTTAAACTAAAATAGTCGGGCGAGCCGCGAACTTTACGGTGTTTATTGTAGTTTTATTTTAGTTTGTATCATATTTTACAACTAAAACCGCTGCATAAACCCAGCTTCAAAATCCGACATATTTTATAACAAATTTTTAAAATTTTATAAAAAAAATACTTAGTTTTAAATTTAAAAAAAAAACAGCGCAGATTGTAAACCGTTTTTTATCATTCCATTAGAGTGATACCGCGTCACACCATACTATTGGAACACCCCTGCATTGCAATAATGTAATTTCACTGCAACTGCAATTTTTATCAAATAAAAAGTTATACTATTTAGCTCTTAACTTATACGGACTAAAAAAATAATATAGCTAAATAAGCAACATAAAATATAAAACATAAAACATAAACATAAAACAAACGGTTATTATTAATTTTGATGAATATTTTTTAACCATTTTGCAAATTTTGCCATCCATTAGTGGATTTATGATATATACCTCTATTTTGTGTAAGTATGATTAGTTTTGTAAAAAAATATTTTTATTGTAATTATGTTATAAAAAAACATTTATTTTGTTTGATAATTGCTGATCGTGTACGAGGATAGTTTATCAACAACCTTTTCTTTTTCAACTTAATGTTTATGTGTGTTTATGTTTTATTAAATTCGGTGTGGAATTAAGCTTAAATTTACCTTGTAAAAGAAGAAAATCATACCCCAACGCAACCTAACTGGATAACAGATGGCATTTTTTAAAATTTGGATTTAAGGACGAAAAACTTTTGATAAGCACTGCTTTAGTCCGATAGTGTCGGATTTTTCCGTTTTAAGACATACCGACTAAATACTTCTTTCGCAACAATGTTGCATGCCACTCTGGCTGTGGGTATACAAATGACTTTAGAATGGTGTGGCAGAAAAGAAGGCCACGCTAATGATAGACAATGAGCAAGTTTACTGGTCGTCTAAATGTACGATGAATTACGTTGTCTTGCTCCTCAAGACGCGCTAGTTCAGGGTTTTTGTGGTCGACGATTCTTTCAAATAATTTTGTAGCCCGGCCGTGCATGAAGTCTTAATGAGACAGGACTACCGTATCTTCTCGAATTTGGGCGTTTGGGACGCCCTGCGGGACTTTAAAAATCTGCCGCAGGGTACTGTTTTGGAAGACATAGAGATGTATAGAAGTAGTTTGTTATTTATTGTCAGTGCGCTGTTGCGCTTGAGCATTGGAGTGAGAAGGTTGTGGTACATTTTTTTCGGAAACGGCTCGAAAAGAGTATTGCAATACTTTTTTCCGGATTTATTTTTATTCTCCATTTATTCTCCATTCCTCGAGTTCATCGTATGCGAATTGCAGTCGTAATGTTATGATTTTTGGGTGTCGAGAGTCCTACCAGTTGGAAGTGTCGTCGATGAATTGCCCGGTTTGTACGCCAGGAATAGAGGTCGGTATGTCGGAAACGTAGAGGTTGAAGAGGAGGGGAGATAATTTTGACCTCTAGGGAACCCCCGTCATGAAGCGGCGGATGGTTGATATGTGGCCGAATAACGCTACTACTAGTACACTATGGGCGAGGAAGGAGGCGCTAGTTTTACTAGTCTTAGAAGCGGAGGAGCTTCAGGAGGATTCCCATCGTCCAGGCCTTATCATAAGCCATCTCGATGTCGAAGAAAAGGACTCCGGTCAGTATTCTTTTCCTAAACCCGTTTACGACACGGTCTATCAAACGGTCCACCTGTTGGGTAGCAAAGTGTCTGTGGCGAAAGCCGTGGCCGGGCAGCAGGTTTTCGTCGAAAGTGTAATTCTGGAGCTTGTCCAGAACCAGTTGTTCTGTGACCTTGCTTAGGGTACACAGTAGGCTGATGGGCCTATAATTTTGCAAAAATTTTTCTTTTTTTGCTTTTCTGATGGGGCTTACGTGGGCTTTTTATCCACGAGTTCTGACAGTGGAAAGTCTTCAGGACTGCATTTATAATATTTGTTAAGGCCATTATGGCTTTTCTGGTAGGTTTTTGAGGGCTCGTTAGCGCCGGGGGTGGATTTGGGTTTGAGATTTCCTAGGATATCACCAGGGCGAAACCATTATCGCCGTGAATGGCGGGGAGCGGAATACGTTCTGAGGCAGTCTGAAAGGTTTATTTTCAATACATATTTATGTTCTCTTATGGCTTTCTGGACTTCCCGTCGAAGACGGTTCACCTTTACCCGGTCCAAGGGATTGTGGCAGCGTTGCCATTGACGTCTGGCAACGTTGCGTTGTCTAATGAGCTCCCTGGTATCTCCGGGGAGACCCAGACGGTTATTGGAGCAGGGCGAGAAGGTTTTGGAGGACGAGGCTATCGTTTCCTTGTTTTGGTTAATCAGATATACCTTACTGGACTCCGTTCGCCTTACCCCACCGAGGAGCTCTAAGATGACCGGGCTGTGGTTAGAGCTTAAATCGTTGATCACTCTGACAGAGGCCTGGGCCGAGACGTCCTTGAGGACAGCTGTATCAAGGACGTCACAGATGGTAATTATTTCTCAGATTCCTGCAGTTAAACTGCCTACGCCAAGAACTTACCATATTCTCAGTATTCTACAATAAAACTACAACCCATTAAAACTTAACCCAACTTGAAACGGTGATAAGTATTTCCCGCAGGATTGTATTGTAAATATTAAGCCATAAGATTTTATGCGTTTTACGTAAATCCCGCACCATCCTCTAGTTTGTAGTGTACTTTTCCTTTTGCTGTTACACTAGACTGACAGCCATTGCAATAACCCGGGAATTAACATGTGCCTAAAGGGTTACAACTAAACTACCCGCCGTAAGTGGTATATTGTTTAATCATTATTACAGAGTTACTTGTTTTATAGGTGAGTTTGTATTGATTGTTTATATCAGGTTATTAGTTTCTGATTATCTATATGGTGAATAAATGCCATTTTAATCAGGAGGACTTCATTTTATACCCCAGAGAAACTGAGATACGCTGCAAACTGGATGCATAGACTGCGCTATAGTCTTTGTTTCTTTTGGCCAAACCGCACAAAATGAAATGTAAGAAGTAAAAATTATTATAATCGCTTTTGTAAATGGACACCGGACATTCCTTTTAATATACACCTGCCAATGTTCACAATAAATTTATCCAGAAAATTAAATAATTAAACGACCAACGATGAAACGGTCGTCGATGAAACGGCAGGCGATAAAGCGGCGGCGATGAACCATAATTTGTTTAATTGCTTGTGGGATTAATTTAAATATTAAGTTTATTAAAAGCCACTGCTAAAAAATATTACATTTATAGCGTCTATAAAATTTTATTTTCAAACAAGCTTGTTTTTTTAGGTAAAAGTATCACTTATTGAAATTGTTTTATTTTCAAATGCAAAATTTAATGATTTTTTCTTTAAAAAATTATTAAGCAACTTACTTTATTTTTGCTTCAATTTACATGAAAATGTGCTTTTTCAAATTCCTGAAAAATTTTTTTTTTGCCATTTAAAACAAGAGGTCGCAATGCATACTAGAACTCCCCCAACACAATATTTCCGCCACCAGTTCTTAAGTTGAACAAAGTAATTATAAATTCAATAAGATAAGTTGAATGTTAGCATGTGTTGGTGGAGGATAGTATAAAAGTAAAGAGTGGATCCTGCCGGTATGTTTGCCACACTTCGTTTGGCCAGATTTTATATAAATTTTTATCAGACACTGATTGACACTAATCAAGTGGGTTATGTTTTTCCCATTTGACCATCTCAAATGCGCCAGCTATTGGTATTCTATTTCCCTATGGGAGAAAATAAATAAATTCGTATCTTTTTTTGTGTTTTAGATTTTTTTAGAAGCAAAAAGCAAAATATTCAGATTTTAGGAGATTTTACAAATTAGTTTATATAAAATTTTGTTATAAATTTCATATAAATTAACAAAATTCTTCTTTTTGACATTTCTACTGCGTTTCTATAAGTTAGGTATTAAAATATCGATATAAAACCAATTTAATTCAATTTCTATGGTAAAATTTTTAACAATTTACTAACACGTGTTGCCAACTTAACCAATCAAAACAGAGCTTACTTCTAACATATCCCCCTAGATTTCAGAACAATATCTTAAAAACCGTTTATATTATGCGTGACACACGCATACACATGCACATACATACATACATACAGACATTTTTAGAAAAACCAGAGACTCAGAGACCTCCAAAACGTACATTTTTGTTTAAATCTTAATTTCGAATTTTTGGTATGAATCCAATACTTTTCTTATATAAAGAAAAGTAAAAATGTTTAGGTCATACCTTTATTAAATATCGACGTATCCGAGCGAGTATGTATTACAAATTTTATACCGAATTTATACATTATTTTACGATCGGACATCGGACGTATATGTGAAATGTCACGATTGTTTTTATTTGTGGACCGTGTCGGTCACATTTTTACTAAACTAGTAAATATGAGATTCTATTATATATATATATATCTGATTTGGTACAAATTTGTGATGTAATTAATATCTATTAGTCTATTCAAACAATAATTATGATTTTTACTTTAATTAATTTTCTCTATTGTACAAACAACAAAAAGTACCCATTAAGCACGTAACGGTTTAAAGCAGAATTCTTAATTCGACATAAAAAGGAATTGCAATGTATCAAAACTCGGCAAATTGAATTGAGTGCGTAATTAATTTAAATTAAATAGATAGATAGTTCAAAATACTACGTGTAAATTCAAACTACAAATTGTATATTATCCTGTCAAGGTAAACCAATAAATTTCGTTTGGTATTATTACAATAAATACACGTTGTTGTGATTGCGTATATAAATTACATACGGAACTGAATTTGAATAAAACAACAACGCTGATAATTTGTTGTTTTCAATTCAATTAGAAACCGTTGTTTTTACATTTTCTCCAAAACATAGTATGTATTAGTCATTTAATGTGTACAATTTATCTCACTGCAGACCGGCGACTACCGGATGTAGTTTACTAGTAAAGTGTGTGGATTGGATTTAATATTAATAGCCGGTTTAGGGAGAATTAATAGTTTTAGCTATCATTGTCGAATGGTCAATAAAATTGTGCTTGATTTATGATAATCAATAATATATGTTTCATTGAACATCTTCTTCTTAATATACTGTATTATTTTTAGAACTAATACACGTTGTTTTTTCTCACATGATATTACGTATTTTTATGCTAAATGTGAGGAAAAAGAAAAACTTTATTGTTCAAATTGCAAACACAACATCAGGCTTAAATGTTTACTAATTTACAATAGTAATAATGACTCATTTTTGTCTTTTAAGTTTATAACCAACTTTCTCGGTTCTCCTTCATTTTTTTGTCTTACTGTACTTTTATCTGATTTATTAAACATCTCTCTTCTGTTTTCTTTTTATTAGTTTTGCAACCACCATTCCGCTGATCACATTCTTTTACTTTTTCACAACAATCTTTGCTTATTGCATGCTCTTTTTCTTATAATTATAAAGACTCGTGTTTTTTTTCTCCCTTACTCTTCTCAATACTTTTCTATTCCAAACTGTGTCTGTCCTTTAATTTAGTCAGCATTTTTGATTTTTTTCTATTATTTTGCAATTTTAGTAAAATGCAACTTATACCTTTATAGTTGCTTCAATTTATCTGCGTACACGGACACGACTATTTGATCTCTTTCCATTTGTCATAACCGTTGTTGTTGTTTACACTCATTGATTTTATTCTTTTCTTTTTAATATATTTACTCGCATAAACTCTTGCCAACCCTTTACTACTAATATTAACTTTTACTTTTTTCCAATGTGTTTTGTTTTATAAAATGTTTACTAGTTTTTTGTTATTTTCCCAATAAACACAATCAAATGCTGAATCTATAAAACAAACAACACTTTTGTTGTCTTTTACATATCTATCGTCCACTTTACTATACTAATACACACCTTTTTTCAATTTATTTTCCGACTATAAAACAGTTATTTGATATCTTCAAGATTCTTACTAGCTTTTAATTTATAACCGCTAATAATATCTTTGCTACGTGCAATACCAAATCATATTTCTCGTACTTTTTGGTTTTCTTTTGCTAACATTAACAATTCTATGTTCTGGAAAGAAACTTAATACTACTAAGCAAAGTATTTCCCAATCGATACGTAAAAACTTAAGAAATGATTACTAATATTATTGATTTCCAATTTATTTACTATAAAGTAAAAAAAAAGAATTTTTGTAGAAAGCTACTTTGCTTGGTACTTCATTTATTATAAAAAAACTATGTGTGTAAATAATAAATATTCTTGGTATTTCTATTTAAAGCAGGTACACAAATACGGAAAAATTCTAGATAATTTGAGAAAATTAAAATAGAATAGATCTATATCTAATATTGTTATATATCGTATTCTACAATTTGGTGAATCTTAATGTTGCATTTACTTAATTTATTTTTAAACTCGGCTATAAGCTCTGCAACCAACAAGTGAGTAAACATTTAAATAATCAATCTATAAATATGTAAATAAAATATTACATAAATTTTACTTTTGTTTATTATTTATATAATATTCACCAAATTGAAAAGGAAAACTTCAAATACATTGAAATAATGCCATTCCCAGATGTTCCAGCAAAGGATACTTATGGATTGTACATAAAAAATGTATTAAATGACTTTTTTTATATAATTGGTCAATAGTTGCTTTTAATAGTTCGAGATCCCAGAATCGTCAAACCTACTACGACGTTCTACAAAGTTAGAATTTTGTGCAAAGATAGTATGTAGTAGTTAAGAACGCACGCGTATTTGCTAGGTTAAAAGCAACAACCTTTTACTGATGTTTACCTTAAATAAAATATTATAGCTAGGTTTTATATACATTACCAGAATATTTTTCAAAAAAATTGTATATTGGCATTGGCATTCGCTGAAATTTTCATTATGTTATTTGAAATTCCTTTTCCGAGCATTAAAGCGTCTGACGTATGCTAGGTTCCACGAAAATTATCTAGCAATAAGGAATGTTGGTTTTTAAAAGAATTCTTTAAAAATTATATAAAACCAGCTATGCTATTTTATCGTAGGTTTGCAAGTTTTTCTGTACCTTTTGTAGCTATTATCTTAAAAAAATCGCCAAGCGTGTATTAAACTACATATACACTATCCGTTCACAAACTACAAGCTTTGACGTAAGTCCGACAGTTCTGCGATTTTACTCTATAAGAAACATATTGCAACATTTTGTGTATTGGTTATTTAACAAACACCGTGTAGAACATTTCATCTATGTAGGGTCAGTCATAAGTAGGTGTAAATTATTTTCCGAATGCTTCTTGTTGTCAAAGTAAAATAATTAACCAAATTTACTTCCTCTAAAAAGATATATAATGCTAAAGATAAATAAATTTCTATTTGAAAGAGAAAAGTTTAATTAGTGTGTATGATTCTGCATGCAACCTTTACATTTGACTTAATTTTACTATGAGATATAATTGCTTTAGTACTAATTTGATTTATCGGTACAAGAAGGAGTGTAAAAAAGTAAGAGTGCATTAAACATTTTTTTAAATAAATTCGTGTAATTGATTTTGCATATACACAACAATCGTTTGTTTCGGTTGTAGAGTATTAAATTACAATGTTTTAGTTGTGATTAAGAGAAATAGCAGAGATCGGTTGTGGTGTTGTATTTTGTACGACTTTAGTAATCGTAGCGTCTTAACAGGGAATATTGTTGCAGAAAAAAATACCGGCTCTTTCGAAGACAGGGCGGATCAAGTTGATTTTACGCAAGCTCTTATACTGTTGCATATCGTGAAAATATAATATCATTAGAAAAAGCAGTAATTGATTCAGTTTTAGATAGTCCTACTACAAGTACTCACCAAATATCTGTTCAGCTTGTTCAGCAAACTCTGCTTAGGGAAAAGTTACACAATGCGAATTTTGTAATTTTTGAACGGAGGTTCAAACTCTTCATCTTGTAGATGGGCCAGCGATGTTTAACTTTTATATGGCCTCTTGGAGCGATTAAATTCTACCCTAAATGTATTCTATCTATTATATGGACCAATGAAGCCAGTCTCCCCAGGAATGGACTTACAAAATTGTTGAAACTTGCACCATTATTTGTTAGAGAATCCCCACGTAACAAAGATTAGGTTTCCTGCAAATATTGTCAATATTAGGAATCTGTAATGGCTTTTTAATTCAGCTAAAAAAACTTCGTATTAATGCAAATAATTATCTGAACTTTCTTCAACATAAAATGCACTACTATATACTTAAAGTAATCCCTTTTAACAGTAATTTTTCAACTAACACATTTTATTATATTACCTTTGCTGTCAATTTAGTCTTTATTAAATTAATTAATAGATTAGTTAGTAATAAAAAAACTGTAACACTATATATTTTAAAGGGAGCTTTTTGGTACTAACCTGCATTATAGGTTAATTGCTTTGTTTTGATAACAAGAATCTTTGGTTAATTATTATGTACATCTGAATTGACACCATCTATAGTCTTTAGTACAGTTTTGAACATGCGACTTGTTTCATTCTATACAGCTTATTTTTCTTCAAATTTTTATGTAATATCCTTCAAATGGTCTAACAATGCATAGAAGAAGTATTACAGAACCAATGATGATTTTTAATTTTTAATAACAATTTGAATGGTGCTCCGAAATTTTATCCATTATGGATTATAATATAGTATAAATTGAAACTGTGTGTATATATTAAAATCTAAGTGTGTTGCTTTAACATTAAGGTATTTATAAATCATTGATATTATAATCATTTTTTAATAGAAGTTATTTTTTCCCGAAAATAATTTATTGATAATACAAAAGTATAAATTAACATACATATTTATTTAAACTGCTCACTTGTATCAGTTAACATTTACCAAATAAGTTTGAAATTAAATAATTGTATACGTATGAGAACATTCTACAGATATCTGATGATCAAATATACCTGATAACATATTATATCACCACGAATAGACAGACCACGGATAGCTTTGAAACTAATTTGTGGCGCCCTAAATGGGCACGTAGTGGGTGTAGAAATTGATAATTAATAATATGACATGACGCATACAAATTATGGGTAAATTACTATTAATGTGACATTCTTAATTATCAATAGAAAATTGGTGAATAAAATATAAACGATTTTTACATGCAATAAATAAATAATTAGTTATCAATACATAGTAAATAATGTTCTACACTACTTGCAGAATTGGTCAAACCGTCCCACGTTAATAAAAACAAACATATCTTCAATTTCAGCAAATATAAATTTAAAATATTATTGATTTCTTTACATGTTTTGTTTATTTTAATTAATATAGAAACAAATACCAATTATACCAAAACAAAAATAATGAAATGGATAACACATAATCAGTTCAAATCAATACAAATTTCTAATTGCTATTATATAAAATAAACATATTTCCAAAACATAATAAATTCATATGTGAATAGAGTTGTTAATCAAACCCAAATAAAGTCATTTTGAAAATTAAATTATTTATGCGATAAAGTTTTTATAATTGCTGACTAACTTCTCTATAATAATAAGACTACGACTTAAATGTATTGCAAGAGATAATGATCAGTTTATTATCAGAGTTGATCGTTACCATTAATATATTATTAATCTTTACTGCAACCGACAAAGAAATGTACATTTCCCACGATAATAATTTTATTGACAAATTAATAGTTTGTAATCTACTCGTAAAGGAAATTGTTATTTTAACAGAATAATTATTTATTTTTGCAATACTTTAAGTGCCAACATATATTTCATTAATTACTAAATAAACTGTAAAAGTTTTTAGGAATATTATTACATAAAATATTGTTTATTAAATCAATATTAAAATAATTTAATAATTGAATTCATTTTAACTGGTTTTAAAATAAATTGTTTTAATATTTTTTTTTTCATTTTAATTTATTATTTATCTTTAATATTTAATATTAAAATGTTGAGGTTAATACATAAATACTATTTTCTAACGCAGTTCATTTGCTAAATTATAAATATTATATAAAATGTGCTACGTAGCTTTCTGTTTTTTAGATAATGATTATTTATATATTTTTTTTATAATTATTACATTAAAAAATGAAGTAATTTTATTTTCACAACAGATCTATTTCCAAAAATTATTAAAAATTTCGTAACCGTAATCAAAATGCAAAAGGCAGAATTTAAGCATGTCATCCATAAATGGTAACAATACAACATACTGGCAATTTATACTTAACTTATTAAACTTTTAATTATTTAACTTTTCCCGAATCAACGATAAATGAAAGAAATATTTATAATGATCTAGTTTATCAATTATTAAAAATGTTGGAGGTTAGAAAACATTAAGGAAATCCTACATGTACTCTTCATGTTGTTTCATAGTCTGCGAGTAAATTATAGTAAATTATAGTAGTAGTATGTTCAACAATAGGTTTTGTGGATGATTGACAGAGTAAGAGCAAAGTCCTTTGTATATGAAATTAAATCTAATACAATGTATGATT
>JARJEC010073407.1:0-15316 GCA_030264575.1 Tachinus sp. AB-2021 | reverse complement strand
TATATATATATATAAAATAAGGGCAAATGAAGTTACTTTTATACTATCCTTCTACCTCCACCAAAAGACAAGGGAAAAGTGTTTCGCATTGCGATCTCTATATTTTTTTAGGGTTCGAAAATATTATGATATTTATATAAATATCTATGTTTTTATACTTATTTAAAAAATAAGATTTTTGTTTATACCGGATGTCAATTGAAACAGGTAGGCACCCATATTTTTTTAATATTTTTTTAATTACGATTATTTTCTTATGATATTTTTATTTATTATAATACATCAAATAATCGTACTTAATTACTAAAAATATTGAAAACATCAATTCAATAATTTAAAAACCCGGCATATTTTGGAAATTTTTATTTGTTAATTCATTGTATGTATAAATGAAAATGTTTAGAAGTTTTGGTAAGTTAACCTCATTTTTTATATCACAAAATTTTTATTTATAATTTTTATAATACTTGTTCCAAATATTTTTCAATATTTTGTTACAATTCAGCAATAGCATTTTGATATCTTACTTTTTGTAATTTTTTACTTTTTTTTCACATTTTTCAAAATATTTAACAATATTTAGAGTAAATAGATGAAATATTGTCAGACTAAATGGCAAACCGCTTGTATTGTATCAAATTCTGGCTATATTTTGGGCAAAACAATATTTGTTGGGTAAGACTTATATTATAAACTTTATATAACATAATCGTTGTAAAACTTTGCGGGTCTCAAAAAATTGCAAATTTCAAAAGCCTCTCATACTAACCAAGAGCGTTATATAGCAGTTGCAGTGGGTATAATCTATAATTTTTGAGTTAATATTTTTTTTATGTTTATAGCAACAATTGTAGTTATGTATTTTGTTAGTTTAAAAATAATTTATTTTAATACAAATTAACGTTACACATTATTCCATTATGTTGTTACAAGGGGTAACAATCAAATGCATACACTTGTTTTGTTTTTCAAATCAATTAATCAGTGCACGATAATTTTAATTATTCAAATATTCACAAATAATTTTAAATATTTTACTAATGTTTTTTTTTACGTTTTCTTACATTTTATATTTTTTTCAAAAAATTGCTAATCTTTCTTTAAGATTCTTATGTAATAAGATAATCATAACCTTATGTAATTATACAAACAGTTATCAACGGATTTGACAATATTTTCAGCTTTACAACATTTTCTCTAATATTTTCTTAAAATATTTTCTTAAAATATTTTCTTAAATATTTCTCAATATTTTTTGTAATTGCTGATGAGCTTAATTTTCAATATGAAAATTGATATTGCAAAAATATCTACACATGCATATATTTAAATATATAATTTTATTTCTAAAAAAAGATAAATAAATATATCTCATTTACCCAATTTTATTACAAACAATAGTTTTATTTTGTTTAATTAGGATATAACAAAATTAACTAAATTTAGCATACTCGTAATTTATATACATAATTATAACACATAATAAATTATATATATTATTTAAATGCATTTTTGTATGAATTAAAATACGTTTAAAATTATAGTATAACATTATAATTATAATTATAATAACAAATTAGTGTCTTAAAATTACCTAATTAAACCTTCAGAAATATCAAGTTCACAAGTTCACAAACACACACTAAACTTTAAACACTTAAAACACGCATTTCCATTTCGTTGGTTTGCATATTTCCTCATCCGCTTTCATAATGGAATAAAACATAATTAGAGAAGGGAAAGTACAACTGCAGAAGCAGATATATTAAAATTGGGCAAATGATATAAGGTGAAGGTAAACATACTCGGATGTAAGAAGAGAGGAAAGTCGAGCGTATTATTATTGTTCCCCTCTAACGCAATCAAGTTCAAGAGTGAGATGCGATAGGGGTAAATGCTCTACTACCCACTACTGCAACCTCTACTACTCCTTTTTTTGTCGACTTTCTTGATTCCACTATTTTGATATCTTTTTCCTTTCATTTCACAAATAAAATTAAGCCATATAAATAGCG
Source organism: Tachinus sp. AB-2021 (assembly GCA_030264575.1). Lineage (NCBI taxonomy): Eukaryota > Metazoa > Arthropoda > Insecta > Coleoptera > Staphylinidae > Tachinus > Tachinus sp. AB-2021. The sequence goes on along the minus strand of JARJEC010073407.1, from coordinate 13,301 downwards.
GTGTCTCACAGTGTTGAGCATCACAATTCGCTTGCAGCTTGTGTAGTGTTAACAAGTTGCAATTGTGGGGGATTAGAGGATAAGCAAGATGCACGCCAAAATTAACGTGAGTAAATATTTTCACCAACAAAAATTTATGAAACGTTAATTATTAATTTTTTAATTTATATTTATCGATAGCTTATTGCCCTTGCGGTGCTTGTCGTGGCCCAACTAGCAATAGCCGGTGGAGGTGGAGGAAGGTAAGCTAAATTAAATTTTAAATTTGAGTTAATTATGTTACTTGCAATTCATTATTTTTTTTATTATTTCTGACTTATTATAAAAAAATACTTTAAAAATTCAATGCAAATCTTTTTAAATAAATTTTAATCGATATTTTTATATTTCAGTTCTCATAAGAAAGTCATAATCCATGTACCATTTAAAGTAAAAACCATCCACCATACGCATACTGTTTATAAGCATGTAAAAGATGAAGGCCATGGAGGAGGCGGCGGCGGCGGTGGTGACCACGAATATTATAAAGTAATTGGCTTCAGCGGTGGTATCGATGAAGGTAAAGAAGTACATGGCGGTGGTGGCGGCGGCGGAGGTGGTTTTGGTCATAGCTATGGTGGTGGTTTTGGAGGTGGTCATGGAGATGATAGCGGTGGATCTTCCCATGAATCATCTAAAGACTTGGGAGGACACGAAAGCTCTTACGGAGGAGATGTAGGAGGTGGATACGAAGGCGGTGGTGATTACGGAAGCAGTTACTCTGGGGGACACAGTGATAGCTCTATTGCCAGTCACAGCAGTTACACCAGCGGAGGAGGTGGTGGCGGTGGTGATGCCAGCAGTGAATATGGTGGCCATAGTGGATATGATACTGGATTCTCGGGAGGCCATGGAGGCGGTGAAATCAGCGGCGGAGGAGACTACGGTGGCCACAGTGCTGCATATTCCGGAAGCAGTGGAGGAGATAGCTACGGCCATGCAGGTGGATACGGAAGCAGTGAGGGTAGTAGTCATGGCGGATATGAATAGAGCCTCACTTGTTTAGTGGTTTTAAGAACACTTACTAGTCCTCTCATAATACATTCTTGTGCTAGCCTTAGAAAGGTTAGTTTCATTCTATATCATCAAAGACTTATTTCTTAGGGATTGTTAGCGTTATTGTTGATCATCATGTTTATCATAATAGTAACAGCTAAACATCCAGTTATTTAATTGTTATAGTTCATTGTTATTTGTTACTTGTTGTGTAAATATTATTTTATAACATTTTGTTTAATAAATTATCTTTTTTTTATAAAAAAAAAATTATTTTCCATATGTAATATGTGTGTAATATTTAAGCAGAACTGATAAAAACTTACTTGATATGCAATTACTGAGACAATTACATTAACTACTCTGTAAATTAGAATACAGTGAAAGAAATGTCAATTGTTATTAATATACATAAAATTACAGTTAGTTATTACATAAGTTATTTTTTATTTTACACAGTTTTAAATTGATTAAAATCCATGTCATCAAAGTAATTGTTTATTAAATGTATGGCCAATATAAAAAAGGAGGAAATCGTTTACGCATACATAATGTGCTATGAAGCATGAATTACTTTTACTTTCGTTCTTACATACCTTCCATATATTTTTTTTTGTAGAAAATTTATTCGAAAGTCAATTATTTTGTTTAATTATTTATAAATTTCTCTTAATTAATTGATAGAAAAAAAGTTGATCTACATTATGACTAAAGTGTTCAGTATGTTAATATTTGTGAATAGGTCAGTAAACTATAAATATTTCAATTTTAAGATTATATTGTGATTAAAATTTACTCAAACAATTAAAAAAATACTAAATTAAAAATTAGAAGAATTAAAGTATAAAAATGATTTGTTATTTGAGTTTCGTCGGTATAAACTAAAATAAGGAAATTCTATTGAACAGAAATACTAGATTATAGTTATAATATACAATCTTATTTTTTCCCGCAAAGACTAACAGCGTTCTTGGTGAAAAACTACTTGATATAAAACGGTGCAGCTTTAATATTTTATTCAGGATATATTTTTTATAATGTGTCATTTTTGAATTTTTATTTAATAAATATGGTCATTTAACATTATTAAAAACAAAATTTCTGATAGTTCATTATAAATATAAACACTATAGCTAATTTATTTTGAAGAATTTTTGACATTTTGCAGATATTCTAGATTTTATTTTAGAATATTTAAAAATCAATGAATATGTTATTTCGTAAAGGTGAAATATAAAGTTGCCAGAAATCTATCTGGAACACCAAATATCCCAACAGGGAATCATTATCGTAACGCCAAGGTAGTAATTAAATTTAAAAATGTTGAGTAACAATCATCAATACCAACAGAATAACTTAATTAAAAGAAAATGAAAAGTTGATATGAAATTTTGGGTAAATGAGATATGAATATTTTTTTGTAAATTTCTTAAGAATAGCAAAAGCTTTTATCCGGCTTTTTTCAAATAAACTAATAAATTCATTCATTTCTGCTTTCTGACGACTTAGCTTACCACATCTGCAAATTTTGCTATCAATGCAGGAATTCCAACCTAAATTATTGTTATAAATATATAATAATAATTTTTATTAATTTAGATTTAGACATAGGTCATATGATCTAGATTTACAGCCCCAAACAGTTTGAAAAATCATACAGTAGAAACATTATAAATATAACACAATAATGTTCAGTCGTGATATTAATCTGTTAACATCACATTCTAAAAATTCATTAAAATTATAAAACGCATCTTTAATTAAAAATCTTTAATGGCGGTATTAAATTCTTTTGTGGGTAGATTACGCACTCTCATAGGTAATTTATTATAAAAATAGTATGCAGTAATATTTTGCTGAATTTTTAACAAGTTGATGGTGTGTATATGTTCAAGGCATTTTTAGTATTATACGAGTGATATTCATATGTCCCAAAATCAGTTAAGCTTTTATTGATATGTCTAGCACACTCAAGTATGTACACACTTGGTAGAGTTAGAATTTTAAGACGTCGAAACTGCTCTTTGCAACACTGTCTGTAACCCAGCCCACCCAGTATGCGTATTGTGCGTCGTTGAAGAGCAAATAATCTTGGTCTTATAGACGATTGTTCCCATGCCATTATGCAGTATGTTAAGTGACTTTTGACAAATAGAGAAGGTTTCTTAATAAATATACATTTTTAGTAACTTTTTGTGAGATATACTCACCGTGACAGTGCCAGTTTAATTTGTTATCTATCTGCACTCCCCATAACCTAGTACTGCACACTTCACTATTCCCTCTTAACAAAATGATTATTTCAACCGTCTTACTGGTATTTAAGCACAGTCTATTTGTGTTCATCCAAAATAATGCTTGGTTTACTAATACATTGCTATCATTAATGGAAAATTCAAGTAATAAACGAGCAATTGTTATTGTAATGTTATCGAGATAGATCTAGACAGTACACGGGTACTACATTTTATTATATCCAAAGGAAAGTGTACTGAATGCAACTTTTATTAACCTGGCAATTTCTTCCATACATTATTACTATGTATTGAGCAACTGTACTAATTTTGAGCGTTTTACCTTATAAAATGTATCATCAGAAAAATTTACCTCTTTGATAGCATGCCTGCAAAACTGATGACTATACCAAGTAACATTTTTCTTATGTAAGCAGCTCTTAGAGTATAACTTTCTAATATTTAGAGATTACAAAAACTTAGGGAATTTATTTTATCTACGGTATAAAAATTGCGATGCCTAAAAATTTGTTCGGTCATTGAACCTGCAGTTACTAGCATCCTGTAAATATTTCATCTCAATGCAAGTGCTGACATTTACTAGCACTTGCATGAAAAACTCTATTTACTGGTATTGCTATTAAAATAAGATTACATATGCTCTGAAATTTAGAAAGTAGCTTGAGTGCCTAAAAATGGCATGTGCCAAATAATGGCATACCAAGGATACATATGTACATTATTTTAAGTTTGTCAATCTTTTTTTAAATGTTTCAAGTTATCACAACTAGCAAAAAACATGAAAATAATTAAAATCAAATAAGCATTGTTAAGAACTAGTTTATTTTTATATAGATTTGAATTGCTCCAATTTCAAAGACATTCAAAACTAATATACTAAACAGTTTTTTTAACTCCCAGTCGGATTATTTTGAAAAAAGAATTATAGATAAAAAAGCATTTTTTTAAACACAAAATATTAAACAAAAAAATGGCACCTCCGTGTCTGCTGGCATGCCAGTACCTGTCTTATGCGTTCATAGATGCTTTATGGTCTGTCACTGCCACGCAAGTGGAATGCAACAAACCAAAAAGAATTGATTTTTTTGCGTGCAATGTGCAAGTAAGGTGGTTGGTTACGTTAAAAGGCATACCATAAGTCATAGATGAATGCACACAAGTATTGACACAAAGATAATAATTTATATTTATTTTTTGCTGGGAATGAATTATGGGTATTTTCACATTTAATTTTGTTCTCAATTTTGGCATACAATTTATTTTTCAGAAAGCATTTTTAAATGATTTCTTTAACCACCAATAATAATAATAATAATAAATTGTATTTATTTCTCAAAAACTTACAACAGCATAACTAAATAAAATAAAATTATGTTATGTAAGAAAATCATAAGATGAAGTTCAGCATATTGTCAAAAGAATTTTCTTATATCATTTACAAAGCATATCAACAATAAATTTAAAGATATATTATCACAAATCTTAAATACAGCATAAAGGAAAAATATAATTAGCATTTATTCATGTATTGCTTTTATAAAGTACTTTCGCAGCTATATCAAGAACGAAAACAAAATTGGTTAAAAATAGTTGGAACTATTTAATAGCAACTATATTTTTCACTATTTTTAATAACACTTACAACAAACTGATTGGATGCTAATTACTATAAGATAAAGGAATATTAATTTTTGGAACAGATATAATAGCATCTTTTGAGACAACAGGAAAACTTCTTTTAGTAAATATGGCTTTACTAGATTAGTTTAGAAAGAACCTTGAATTTGAAATGTATAGTAACAACAATGAAATATATTGAAGTATGACTATTAACATATCATGGTCTATAGAATCAAATGCTTTTGTATAATCCAAAAGTATCAATATAGTTAGCATGTTTTGATCTATTGCTTATTTTTACAATAACATCAACGAAAAGTTTGCGGCAATGCAATTAAATAGTTTTAGCAATTTCTAACCAATCTGGATTTCTCTGATTGTATAGCTGCAGAAATGCCTTATCAAATATTTGTTAAGGCAATAATGTCTTTTTTATTTTGTCGTATTATTTTACTTACACATTAAGTTACAATAATATTACGTTATTTAATTCAAATATTTTTCATGTTGCTAGTTTTGAAAACTTGAAACACTTTTAAAAATATGTTTATGAAACTAAACAAAATAAAGATTACAAACAATGCAGAATAGAGCTACAAATAGGCTGAAATGGCATGTGGATCCTTGTAAACACTACCAGATATAGATTTGGGATAGTTTTAATTACTTCTGTAGGGATAGAACTCATTTGAAATGCGATAATACTATAGATAGTGGCAAGTAACCTACTAAATGCCATTAAATATCCAGTTTGGGCAAGCAATGTTGTCTGTTTTAGTTTTAACTTTAATTTAATTTGTCAGTATTTTGAGTTTTTTTTTTCATTTAGTTGGTTTACCTCTTATTTATATCTGTAATTTATGTTTATTTTTTAATTAGTTATTTTAATGTTTTTTTGTATATTTTCTTGTTCTTGTTTATTATTTTTTCTGAAGTTTAATATTTTTGATCTCATGCTACGGTTTATTTGTTTATTTATAGTTTTTTATTTATTTATTTTTGTTGTTGTTAATTTTTTAATTGTTTTTTTTACTTGCACATCTAGTGAATTGTATAATATTAGCATAGTGCATCATGTTAACTAAACATTGTTGATTACGGTAAAAAAAGTTTTCAACCTCAATTCAGATATTTTAGAAATTTTCTATTCTTCAATAATTTGTATGTCATTTTGATTATGATAAAAAAATTGATAAAAAATATTGTTATTGTGTAGAAATTTAATTTTTATCAAACAGTACAACATTAGATGTGTCAGTGTCTCGTATTACAATATTCAAATAAGATAGCTAAAAAAATTACACGCGAGCTTTTCTTAATCATGTTTGCTTTCATTTTTTTGCACTTAAACATGGCTGTTCATTTGACAATTTAACTGTACAAACCGCAACTAAAATGACTCAACCAGCTCTCTCGTTATTTTAATAGCAACAGCTTGTCTCGTCAAATTTTTATTACCAACCATGTTATTGTCAAAAAAAATTGTGAAATAATAATAAGTGATCATCTGTTTTTTCTTATTTATTTGATTTATAAAATGACAATTTCTGTCCAAGATCTTTATGGCTTAAGTAATAATATTTTTTAGACAGTTAGTCTACCTTCCTTTATCGTTTACAAGAAGGGCGCACAACCACTCTATTTAATTTCATTAATATTTTTTAAATTAAAATTATTCACCGCGTATAAAACTTAATTTGAGAAACTTAATCAAAATGTTTTTTGGTTCTGCATTACACATATTATTATTTAATTTAGTTGGTTAATATATACACCATAATTAAAGCCAATGAATGTATGGTTTCGTTATAATAATCAAACAGTATTCTCAAATCTAGTGTTACAAAAATTTGCATATTATACCTAATGCACACGAATTTATAATACACTTTTAATTTAAGTTGAATTATGTTAATATAATTGCCTTAAATTGAAGAACTGTAAATTTATATATAGCATTAAATTAGTATATTTTGAGCTTTTCGTTAGTTTACGCACTAAAGGTGTATCGAACACATCAAATTAGTTTATGCGATACAAGATTCTATTACTGGTTGATAGTGCAGTGTACTTTCAAATAAAAATGTAAGTGTTGTTATTAACTATTATTTGCATATATGTATATGATTGTAATGACCTAAATATAATTATATAATCATTGTATATTTATAAATATATTATTTATAATAGAAGAAATTCAAAATAATACAAAAAGTATAATTTACATTTTTCTACGCTCTTAATTATTATAACATTTAACATATTAACTGGGCAAGAACAACATGGCTGCAAAACAAGTTGCATATATTACTTGCTTACAATTTGAACTTTTACAAACCAATCTTTACTATATCAGTCAAACAGAATAAACAGAGATAAATTTACATATAAAACTAAAGAACACTTTTGACATATAAATTAATAAATACAAAAATTTAAGTAAATACATAACAAAATACATATTGCGATTAAATAATTAATAGTTAAATAATATAATGTTAAATTAGATTAGTAAGTATGCTAATAGTAAATACTATTAAATAGTAATTATTTATCTACTTTGCTATATTACGCTTTGTATTCTTCATATTCACTGAGATGATGATCATAACCGCTATCTTTACTGGTCTCATAATTTTCATGAGATTTATAAGCATCGAGTGATTTTACTTTATGATCATATTGATCGGGATGGGAATTGAAATCAGTAAGATGTTCAACTTGTGGATTATCTGATAAATCTTCTTTGCTATGATTTTCTAGTAGTACTTTATCACCTGCATTATGATAATCCAAAATTTTATCTAGTGGAAAAGCATACTTGTAGTGGTCGTCTTCGTATGCATATTCTTCACTTTTATGTATTTGTCCAAAATGGTCATCATGCCCGTGGTCATCGTCGTGGTCGTGATCTTCAAAAACAGAGTAATGCCCACTCTTTTTATGCCCATGGCCTTTTTTATGTCCATGACCTTTTCCATGACCATGTTTGTGGCCATGTCCATGATCGTGTCCATGTTCATGGTCTTTTCCTTTGCCTTTGTGATAATAATGGTGCACTGTATGCTTATGTTTTACTTCCTTCTTTTTATGATCATGCCCATGTCCATGATCGTGATGTTCTTTTTTCTTATGTTTGTGACCATGATCATGTCCCTTTTTATCATATTTGTGAATAAACACAATCTTGGTATGGTGCTCATGCTTAATCAGTTTTGGAACGTGAATCCTGAGATGTACTCTGAAATTAAAATAAAATAATTATAATAACTGTTTTTAAGAGTTTTAATAAACAAATACCAAAACAATTAATTTTATTAAATTAATTGAACATGCCAAATATTTTTCTTTCTATTTTTTTAAATATTTATTTTGTAACTTTTTTAAAATGTTTGTTGAAAAATATTTTTAATTATGCTACAGCAACATCTATTCACTTATTTTAAAGACTATTAAAATGTTGCAGTGTTGTAAATAGAACTTAACATTTTTAATTGCAGTTTTATCTATGAATTTGTTTTTTCTTTGTTCTTTAATTTTTTTTAATGTAACAATATTTTATCAACTTTTTTACAATATTCGATTGTTGTCTAATTCATTCAATTGTTTCAAAAACTCCAATGTCATTTGAGTTGTTATATTATTGAAGCTTGATTATAATATTAACTTTTGTAATGTTTTGAGCTTTCTTAATTTTAAAATTGAATGGTGGTAGCCTTTACTATGTGATATTGCATTTTAATAAATAAAACAACTTTTTATATATCTTATCACGAAAAATATTTATTAAACCGAACTAGTTTCTATTACCGTATCATGATGACAAAGTAATTGGTCAAAACTAGCGCGGTTTAATAAATATTTTTTCTGATAAGATATAATATATAAAAATTAATAAAGTTAAAATAAGAAATAAATAAAACAACTTTTTTGTTTTATTTATTTCTTATTTTAACTTTATTAATTTTTCTAATGGTTTAAACTTTATAATATACTGTTTTACTTTTGAGCCGTCCATAATTTAATCCATTTATAATTGTTATTGTGTCAGAATTTCACGTGGAAGTAGTCTTGAAATTTTTCCTGGCAATCTTAAAATTTCTAAATTTAATTAAAAATAAATGGTTAGTTTATATAGATTTATACTTGTGTTTTTTTCTTTTTTTTTAGACGATCTTTTATTATTCTTCCTTAAATTTAGGTAATATCAAAACTATTATTTTATTCTCTTAGCATTTATACCATTTTTCTACTTTTCAAGTGGTTAGCAATATAGCCTGGGCTTTGCATATCTTGCGGCATATCTTCTTGTATGTTCAATCTATACATGTGCGTTATTACCAAACAGGTAATCAAGTAATTTTGATTCATATGCAATACAATCTTTTAATTATTTTCTGTTATTGCTTTTAGTAATAATCTTGTGTTTGATTTATTACAGTTTTCTACAGATTGTTGTGTTTTGTTACATTTCTGCTCCAAATTATTTTTGCTAGCCTCATTTTAGATCCTAAAATTAAGTTCTGATCTAATAATCATACTTTTTGATAAATTGGCCCGTCCTAAGATTTTTTTCCTTGGGCTTTTGGTGTCTAAATCAGGCATTGTGGGCAATGTTTTGATTGTCTATTTGAGTTAAAACTAGTTTAGATTTTATTATTGTTGCTGTGGATTGATATGTGTAGCATTAAAACACAGAGGTCGCAATGCGTACTAAAACTTTTCCCACAACAATATATTTCCGCCATCAGTTCTGTATATTAAAAAAAATAATTTTATATTCAATAAAATAAGTATAATGTTGGCATGTGTTGGTGGAAGATAGTATAAAAATTATGAAGGATCTGGTCTTATTTTATTTGATTTTAATTTATTTTTTTCCATTTCGCGAGTTTTTACACTAACTTGATATTATTTTCAAAATTGCAATTAAAGTGTGATCAATTAATTAACTCATATTCTTGACTTATTTTTAAAAATATAATTAATAATATATAAAAATGTAATTAATATTACATCAAAAATGATATAATCAAATACCACACGAGATTGAAACTAATTGAGAATAATTCTGCTTTTTTTCTCAAGTTTATTGCCAAACGGCAATAAACACAAAAGTGCAAAGCCATAGTTAAAACCCTCGAGTAATTATTGCCTGAATATTGACTGGTAACAAACGTTCGAGAAAACTTCAATTATTTTTGCATTGTTCTCAGTCTATTGTCACATCCAGCCCCAATATATGGAAAATACAACTTGTGCTTCGCACTCGTTGTTTTTATCGTTGAAACTGACATTTGTGGCATTTAAAAAAACGTATTTCCCTTTAGAATAATTCCCTGTTGATACTTTGTCATGGAAACCATGTACAAATTAGAGTTAAATGTCATCTATTTAATAATATTCTGTCGTACTTTGACGTTTGTCCAGCAAATAAGCCGAGTATACTTATTTTTAACATTATAAAACTCTCAATTCATAAAAATAATCTATTAAAATAGGACACGAGACTGAAACTAATCGAAAATAATTCTTCTTTTTTTTATAGTGTATTGCCAAACGGCAGTGATCATAAAATAGCAAAGCACAATAAACTTGAAAAAAAAAACGCAAATTATTTTCGATTAGTCTTAGTCTCTTGTGAAATACTTCTGAAAATATTTAAAATAACAAAATAAAAATTAAAAAATTGATAAATTGTAAAAAATCCTCAAAAATTATCAATATTAATTAAATAGTATAGAATATAAAAATCAATATAATCAAAATTTGATTTTAATATATTTCTATTGTAAACTGTTTATGCTTATTTGCATCACTGTCAGTTAAATGTGGCAGTAAAGTTACTAAACCTTAAAATAATACCGGTTGTCTGTAGAGTATATTGAGTATTCTAGATGGATGTCTACTTTCTTTATATTTTTCTGCAAGAAAACTTTTTTTCCACTTTAATCTTATTTGCAAATATTGTCAGTAGTAATACTACAAGAGACTAAGAATAATGGGCAGAAAACACAGAATTATTTTTGATTAGTCTCGTGTGATCTTTTTTTCAATGTATTGTTAGTTTTATATTCTTAACAATAAGTCAAGTATAAATAAAAGTACAAATATCAATGTCATCAAATATATTAAATTAGTGTCAATTCATCACACTTTAATTCCAATTTTATAATTATTACATTTTTCTATGGCAACTATCTACAAGAAATTATTCTCAATATAATAAAGCTACCTTTAATATTTCCACTATAATGATGATCTGATTGATTGTATTATAACATGTGATGAGCATTTGCAATTATTTTATTGGTTTGTAGAAAAATTAAAAAAATAGTCTTATTGTATATTGGTCTTGTCAGAATTAGCTTTTCTTTGTTTGCTTAATTTGTCAAAAATTTTTGGAAATGAATAACCTGCAATCCTTCTAAGTTTGACTAGTATGTAAAGATTAATTTTCATCAGTAATCAAGCAATAACAATTCTGACATCTAGTAAATATGCAAATATTGACCTGAACCATTTTTTATACACAACATTTATCAAAAGTCAGCAACCAATCTATTTTATTAATACCATACATATATTTGTCATAATCTGAGATAACTTTAGTCCAATAGAAACGTTTTTAACCAGTAGAAACTTTGATGTGATGTTATTGTTCTATCCTACCTATTTGATGATAGAATTTCATTTGTGTTGGAGTTTATGTTACTTTCTTTCCATTAATCACTTTTCTTTCCAAAAATAAAAATATAAACACTTTGTTTTTGATCTCCCAATAGTTATGATTATAAAATTGACGTCTTTGGGCTCTATTTTCTCAAATAGTATCAGTTATACAAATACCGGTAATTCTTAAAAGAGTGAATAGTTTGACACAGGTGAAATAATTGTTCATATATGTTTTCAAGTACTCTGTTCTAGTAACTTCAAAGCATCATCTCCTACTAGACCAAACTCTGATGTCAATGTAATGTTATGCATAATGTCTCCTAAAAATTACGCAATAAATAAAACGATATAATAGGCAAACTAATCACAAATTTTACTTTGAATATGTATACATAGATTGTTTACACATCTAAGTAAACAAATATATTATAATTATTTTTTATTATTAAAATTTTATTATTATAATTGTATTGGCACCTATCATTTTTCAAGGATTATACCTTTGAGTCCATTGTTTATAATAAAATATTAAATTCGAACACATAGTGCATTGAGCAATAGCACATTTGATACTATATAGGTTTATTTGCAAGATCTATGAAAAAACAATTCTTTATCTAAGAAAAACATAGATAGTCAAAAAGGCACGTCCCCGCTCATTAAAGAGACTTTATACACTAATGGGTTAATACTCGCTTGACCATGTTAACCAATTATTTGGTTTATTTTGTTTCAATACGATTCGGAAACTACTAAATTACTTTCTTATAAAGTGTAAAATGTATTTGTTTGTTACCGCTTGTAAAAACATGAATTTGAAGAATTGATTATAAACTTTTAATTTAGGCGTTTTGACTTTTGACACTATGAAATAATCTACTCGTCGCTCTAGTTTAAACCCAAATAAAAAATTGCGAAACATATAGTAGTGGATACGTGACGTCATAGCGCATATTAAATAGAACACACCTATTTTCAATCAATCCATTTAAAATTAAAATTAAATTAAAAGTTACAGTTTTCAAGTTAAATGTCACTAGATGTCGGTAGATTACCATAATTTTTATAATTTGCAATGAGACGTTTGATAGATGTATGAAAACAGTGATGTTTGTTAATTTTCTTGTTGCTGGGTAACTTTATAGCACTAGAGCTATAAAAACCTAATTATGCCTGCAAATTTTAATTTTTGTTTAACACGGTACTATGATTTATAAAATCATTAAACCGTATAAAAATCGTATTTCAACTTTACGATTTCCTTAACAAAATGCATTTAAAATTTTAAAACGCGTCGTTATGAAAATCCTGTTTCATGGTGAGACATAAACAGCATCTTAAGATGCTGTTTATGTTTCACCATGAATATATTAAATGGATTATTTATTGAATCAACAAAAAATTATAACATTATAATGATAAAATGAAACCATTTATAACTAATGTTGATTTTATTTATTAGACACGTACCCGATTATAATATTTAAATTTAAATTGTATTTAAAATATCATATATTAATAAAATCAAAAACAAGTGGTTGTTTTTGCCCTTCTTGTAAATAATAAAGGAAGCTAGACTAACTGTCTAGATCAACCAATAGAGTTTAAAGGCTATCTGACCATAGAATCAATATGATTAAGTAAAAAGTTAAAAATCAATTATCCAAATCAATTGTTTCACTTTTCATCAGATCATCATTGCACTTTAGTGATTTT
>JARJEC010073401.1:0-13007 GCA_030264575.1 Tachinus sp. AB-2021 | reverse complement strand
TCAAAATGGTTCGTATAAAACTCGTATCATAACACCTAAAGGGTGTCCGTCTATAAATGTTTTGATTATGTAATCATGTATTATTTTTTATGCCGCTCTAGTGAAATTAATTCGTTGCGTAAATACGGTTTTATAATTTGGGCATATTTGAATAACGTTATATGAACCTCATGAAGCTAGCAGTTACAGCATAATTTGACAATATATACAAAATTTAATTGAAATAATTGCGTAATTCCAGACATCTGTAGACACCCTGTATAAATATTTCAATAAATATTGTTTTCAATGTTTATTTTTATATCATTTTTCTAATTCTTTATAATAATTATTATAGAAATGTTTTCTAAAAAGAAAAGAAAACTTAAATAATAATACATAAATGGGATTCCTACTTGTAAACATCGTGTAAACCTGGCTTTACAAACGTACTTATTTTATATCAAGTAGGTATTAAAAATAATTTTAAAAATATTATTTATTTATTCGTGAAAATTACAATTTAAAAAAACGGAAAGCTTTCAGGCTCGCCCTGTATACGAGGACAACATAATCTAAAGATAATAAAATTAACATTGCTAGGAGATTATTTTTCAACTTGATACGTAGTCACTAAGCCTCATGTTCTAAAACCGACATTAAAGAAAAAAAGGCTTCCCGGACTCACCCAGTATACAAACAACACAAGCTGATAGAGAATAAAATTAACAAAGCTCAGATTATTTTGTAACTTGGTACATAGTACTGATCCTTACATTAAATAAAACAAAGCATAATGCAAGCTTATGTGGAAACTTCAATAAAATGTAAACTGCATACTGCCAAATAAATGAGAAATAACACAGACAAGTAGAACGATTATATTCCTATAAAAACAAATAGAAGCAAGTGGTGATAAACAAAGACTACTATAAATCTGATTCAGTAAATAAACCCAAATGCAGTAAATATCAGCCGGAAACATTTTATCTTTATAGATAACAGTTTAATTCGAGTATCTGTGGAATCATTGAACTTTTAGAATATAGTGTACATCTTAAAAACCTGCATGTATAGTGAGTGCATTTAATTCAATTTGGATATTTTTTTATAAAATTAATTGTGTATTTTGAAACATTAAATGTATCATTTGATTTGAAAACATACATTATGCGTTTAATTTATGTTTGGTGGTATTAATAAGAATCACAAATACAGCTGCACGTTCGCATTAGAAATTCTATAAATAATATCAGTCATTTGAATTTAATTTAATATAAATTTATAATATAATATGCAATATTTTTTCATAAATAGTTCTATATTTGTCAAATAAAACTATTTTTGATAAACAGTTTGATAAATAGTTTTATATTCTTCGAGTGAAGAACAAGCAAACTAACACATTCGTTAATAATAATTAGATAACTTTTATTATTTAGTGGAATTCAGTTATTTTCATTCAAAATTGAAAAACTCATACACATTTTAATAAAACGTATCTTTCTACAAAACAAATAACTATTTCGATATTTGCAATGTTATACTTATTAATTCACATTTTTATAATTAATCCAATTACTTACGTATTTTTTAGTCACTATAGTTAGTTTTATAAAATAATTTGACACATACTTATTTCAAAATTTAATGTTCAATTTTCTAAAGTTCTTTCATTTGAGCAATTATCGCAGACATCACCAAATATATATTATAAAGTAACTCTTTATAACGTCATCGGGACGTTTCTTAGAATAAATGTATATGAATTTATTAAAAATATAAACATAAATAATCTCAAATTTTATCTCGTAGCAACTACTATTTGCTTTCTTTTTGCGGTTTATTTAACGGTTTAGTATCAGCATTGACAATAAAATGTCACGGTTTTTTTATGCGAATTGTAAACATTTCCTCATTGTATAATATTCTCTGACTAAATGAAGTGAGTCATCATGAAAGAAGAATAAATTATATTTGCATTCATATGTTGAAATGTTATTGTTGTGCATTTTCCAATGCATGTATTATAATTATGAGTTAATGAACCCAAGAAGTTTGATAATGTATTATTAATTGAAATTTTTTTCTTCAATCGATATTACAAGATTTTAGATTAGATTTATTTTTATTACACTTTTTTCTTTTAGCAAAAATGTTAATATTATAACTGACAATAATTTCACTAAAATGGTATAAGATCATTATATATTTTGTATTAAAAATATAAAGTTAAAACATCATAAATGTTATTATACAGGGTGATTTGCTATTTATTGTCTAGCTACTCTAGCTTATACGCGGTGATTCGTGAGTATAAGTTAAAAATATTAAGCGCTAATTTGGTGGTCAAAAACATTTTTTATATACCAGATGTATCAGACCATCAGTTCCAGGCCTTTTTAGGGAAACGTATCTTCACGTAACTACCCATAACCAAAGCCTACTCAAAGCATTTTTGAGTGTTTGCTGTTTACAAAAATGAGCCCCAAGAAGGAGGAGAACTGAATTCAATTTTATAATTTCAATTGGAGCAATAGGTTATATTATGTAGAAATTAAAATCTCGCAGTTTTCAATCATGCCTAATAAGAAAGTTTACGACAATTATGTCCGTCGTGAACTTATATATTTTTTTCAAAATATATAATCAACATACTTATTGTCCTGAAAATAATGTCACTTACACAGCTTACATTAGATCTGCTAATGCTAAAAAGATAAAAAGTTACTGAGCTACAACGAAGAGAAGTCCAACGTTCCCATAGATATAAATTTCGGATATTATATAATTGCATTGACGCAACTTTTTAGATACAAAATCAGCAACATTATTGTAATGCATATTTTGCAAGTGATATATTTTCTAAATCTTGTGAAAAAAGATCAAACACAAACGATTTCCGGATGTGATACTTGGGCAAAAAGAGTTTTCTCTATACTTATACGCGTCACTTCAATCATCAACAAAATGATTAGTAAAGTTTTAGATTCATGTGAGTCGTTAAAAGTATGTAAAATGCGCAAAACTCATAAAAATGAATCACCAAGAATTCTATTTTAGGTTTGAAACAAAGCACAACGAGGAATGCGGTGCAAATTATGAAAAGGGTTCAAGGTATACTTAATATATACAGAAACTCCTTCAAACTGCATTAAGCTAGATATATGCATTATATAGGCGATTGTGATGTGATGTGAAACTTTCAAGAATATACTCTAAGAAATAAATCCGTATGGAGATAACTATTTGGTTACTAAACTTGAATGCGTTCTATATGTTGGAAAACGTATGTTTCGGCGTCTGAAGGACGTAAAAACAAACACTAAACACATTTAGAAAAGGCAGCGAAACAAAACGCAGATGAATGGCAGCAGATTCAAACCTCTGACAAAAAGTGCCTAATCCACAAACAAAACAAACACTACAAACAGGCAAAGTGATGATTTTTTCTCTATATTATGAATTTGCCCAGCGGTTCTCAATGGGAATGGAAACTCGATAGGATCGATCCACGTTTTCATCCGCATGCGATTATATCACAATTAATTCAAACAGGATCAGCTGAATCCGTATTGATTATAAGATTGAAGTTAACATAAAAATAAACAGATGTAGTAAGTCTATGTCTGTTAGACTCATGTTAGCCACCCATCTTTGTCAAAACGTAGCTCTGATGTTAGCTACGTTTTGACAAAAATGGCTGGCTGGATTTCTTTATTTAATCAATCCGCTATTTGTTTATATCGTAAAATGTCGATCTGGATTGATTTCCATCCTATCAAAACCAATCCATCCAATTCGATCAATTTAGTGGATTGGCCTTGACATTTGCGTTCGATCGTAATTTCCAGCTTCCAAGTTTAGATCCATACTTTCTACAAGATGCAGTCAACCGGAGCAAATGCAAACTATCGATAAACCAGGCAATTGATATTAAAAATACAATCACTCTATTTCAACGATAATCCTCAACATCAATATTGCAACGTCAATTAGTGCAACTACTTAAAATAGCTGGATTATGAACAGAGCTTCAGCATCCACTAGCTCTCAAGCTAGAGAAATTGCAGAAAGTTTTATAAAAATAATAAAACATGAAATAAGTAGAACACTTTGGCGTAATAACATAAACCGGCCAGTGTAATAGTTATATTGTTAACTATAAAAAATCGTTGCCATAAATCAGAAATGTAACCCATTGAGGCCAAAAATTACTTGCAGCCTTATTAATTTCATTCAATATAAAATTGCCAAATATTTTATATATCTATTTTAATCTAGATCATCATGAGGTATTGGAATTTATAAAACCAGTATTTGAAAGTCTAACTGGCGGCGATTTGCCGAAGCGATGCTTGAGAAAATATACATAAAAAAGCAACGAGAGCTTGAATAATACGATATGATTACTTGCTCCAAAACAACATTCCAATGACAAAAATGCTGTTGAATTTGCGACTACGTGTTCAATGTTCGCCAAAAACACTAAAAGTTGGTCCATCGGTATCTGCATATATTGGATATAGACTGAGTATCAGAAAAATGCACGAGCAAAACGTAAAAAAAGCGGAAGTTGCGCGAAAACTCAGCGTCAGTCCACGAAGAGATGTGTAGCTTACTATACTATATGGTCCTAAGATTTTTGAAGTAAAACTTCTATGGGTGCAATTTTTATTTCAATGTCAAATTTAGCATGACACGAATCAATCTCAATTCCACAAATCTTTTCTCTTTTTCACGTCAAGTGGATATGAACATTGTCGCAAAAGAGAAAGAAGATGTAAAATCAATGAGTGGAATTGAGATGGAGCAACATCAATATAAACAAATCAAATTTGACAATCTAAGTAATAATATTTGTCTATATCGGATACATAACCCCATATCAATGTAAAGAATTCGGTTTAATTAATTCACTTTAATACATATTTAATAATTTATAAGTCGACCTCGGTGGTAGGATGTAGCGGATGAGAGACCGTCTACGATGCTAAGGGGTTTCGAGTTCGATTCCCGCGATTAATATTTTTTTATAAAAATTCTTTAGTGTTTGTTAGTAAGGTCTTAAGTCGCATTTTTCATTTTTAGAAGTTATTAAAGAACTTAAGTCATGTTTTTTTAAACTTTCGATTGATACATTTGACTTTAGTAAGTATTGATATAGAATAAATGTTATAACATTATTATAATAGTTTTATGTTAACATTTGGTGTTACTAGCCTGGTAAGAAAGAATTAAATTCTATGATATTAAAAAATAATTTTAGACTTACTACCAAACGGTAGAGAATTATAATAGTTTTACTTCTGTTGTGTGATTAAAGCACACTTACAATTTTTTACTTAAAAGAATCATTAAAATAATAGTCTCCTAAACCTTAAACTTTAATTTTCTAAATTTGATGCCATCGCTGACAAAGATCTATACGTCCGATCGGTTAACACCTTTCGACATTTTATTACTAAATAAATTTCCCAAATGAACCCCAATTTGACCTTACATTTTAAAAATTGGCTTCTATTAAAAGCTTTAAAGTAAACAAAAGACCCATTTTCAATTTCGCGTAATTTTTACAAATTTCAAGTGTCTACTTTAATCTGAATTTTGTTTTTGTCGTTATCTTAAACAGAAGCGGAGCTCCAGTAGCAGCTAATTTGTGTTTTCAAAATCAGCACTCGACGTGGTGCCTTCTAGAATAAATAAAAATAATAAAATATCAACAGAACCATAAAAATAATAATTTCCGCAAAGATGTATACTTTCATATGCAATATTTTTTTATAATCAATAAAAAAGATCTAAAATATATTTTAAAAAGTCGTTTGTCTTGTAAGTGCTTTGCAAGAAAGGTCCCTCAAACGATTCTGTGGATTTATAACTCAAGGCGTATTACATATTTCTACATATATCTACTTCTAACTTCTTGTTTATACTTCTTCGTATTCTATAAATAAATCAGCTTCCCTGTGACATCGGTATGACGCTATTATCTGGTTCTTTTGCGGAGTTTGTCAGAAAGCTTGGCAGTCAAGTGCAGTTCAGCTGCATTGCTAAAATAGGTTGGAAAGGTAATACTGTAGGTACATCAAACTTAAACTTTTTGTCGGTATCATTGATATAAAGTACGTTTTTATGTGAAAACTTTTTATAAAAATTGTGGTGCTAAATATGAAAACAATAATGAAATTTAAAAGTTAGTTTCTTATTACATTTTCAAAATATATTTTTAAACACAAATTATTTAAAAATACTATTTTTTCCCGTATTAAATTAAGTGGCGCCCATCCAGGGTATGCACACTACATACGCCCATAACCACCCCTTAACGAGCTACTGGAGGAAGACTACATGTGCCCCATAACCGCAGCACGTGGCACCTTATATCTTCAAAACATAAAACAAATAAATGATGCTAACAATTATTATCATGCTTAGCAATTCAAAACTGATATGTATTAATTGCTTTTATATCGAATACTTTTTTGGTGATTTTTTAGTAATAACTGATAAAACAACATTTGTTTGAATTTTTTATACATCTACCATTCGCCAGAAAGAGATTAAAAACTCTTTATAAAATATTATTACTTTTACATACAAAAATATTTTCATTATTTATGTATTAAAATGCTTTATTCCTTTTTAGATGTATGAAACAAAAATGATTTCAATAACTTAACATTTTTTCAATAAATATTAATATTGGTCAGTTTTGAATATTTAGACAAAAACTTATCAAAAGTGAAAAAAAAAACTTTAAAAGCTATTTTTATTTATTGTACAGAATTTTATGATGAATAAGATATAGCATTTAATGTTTCCACCTATAACAGAACACCCTGTATATTAACTAGCTGTATCAAACAACGTTAATAAATATAAACCTCATTTCCAAAAACATCGAACAATACAAATCATTAAAATTTTAATTATAACCACCATCTGATGCACTCCATTCAATTCCTATACAACAAAAATACGATTGTTATTATTGAATTGAATGGATATATTCAGCTTCCCTGCGATAAAAGTAATATAATGTGTAGAAGTCTGCGTATTAATCACGAAACTGTCGAAGAAAATAAAGAATTAAATTTCCCGAAGTGAGTGATTTATACAGAGTGGAGACCTGGGGTGCTGCGACCTGAAATATTTTATAGTAGAAAAGAATATCTCTACTACAACAAGATGCACATAACAATGGATGGAGATTTATTGTGTGAATCATATACATATGAATGAATTTATGGATGCGTTTACGCGAAATGTTTATGATTGTTATTTATAATATTACTGAAATATATTACTGACAGTTGTATACTGTAATGTGAATTTGTGTGGATGGCCTCGTGAATATTTCACAAATGTTGATGGAGTTTTTATTGCTGCTTTATATAAATATTTCTGCAATTTAGTGTATTACTTCCGTGTATTTTATTTTTTGTTACTAATTGCTATAATATAAAGTTAAAAAAATTGAATTTGAACAATCGAGAGATCAGCAGCGCAAAAACCACATTCTATGTAAAATAATAATAATAAAATAATTGAAGATAATCAAAAGGTCCATATTTACGAGTTCTTTTATGACTTTATGTGTGTTTCTTTTATGAATTTTATGATTTTTTTTTTTATTAAAACAGTACATTTTTATTTATCCATTTTTAATTATTGAAACATTAAAAAAATAAATACAATTTTTGATATTTTCGTTTAAATGTAATTGTTATCTACATTCGAATGCGGTAAGTTAAATCGCTAAAACTTTGTTTGACTTGGAGTGCTTTAAAATACGTAACGTGTGAAATTTGTATGCAACTTTTTGGCCGACAAGTTTTATCAACTAAAGATTAATGGAATATTTATGAAAAAGTGATATTTGCTTAATTTAGCCATTGGGAACCAATATATGTGTAGATATCGGAGACAAATTTCTAGGCTAACAAGCCTTAACTCAACACACATATACCTACATAAGCACGGCTTAAAAACCTCGAGATCGATGGACAGTTGGTTAAAACCCAAGTTTAATTTCTTTTCAATTATATTTATCCTTTGTTTATTTCAAGTAAAACAAAAAAAAATTCGGTAATTTGTCATGACAATTTTTTCTGCGTCTGCACTAGTGCTGCATCTATAATCCGTAAGATAGCGCAGATGCTAATATTTTTATACTAAATTTTTACGAGATGCTTCAAATTATTTATACAAGGTGTTTTATAGCTATTTTTAGCACAAGTGAGTAAAGTGCATCATTTAATTTAACAGTTGGGCGCACGATCCGCGCAGCGGTTAGTGCCCCAAGTGATCAAACCACTTTACTCATGTGTATTAAACCCGATTTTTTCCACTTTCGCAATTTATTGATAAATTGAATAACTTTTATAATTATAATTATTACATATTTTTGCTTTAGAACGACAATCAATTGGCTAACATATTAATATGCATGTTGTTTTCTACGGCTATGGTCGCGATAAGCATGGATTAGTAAGACCATAATGTCAAATGTATGTATTTCTTTTTTTTTGTGCAAAATCTGGAAGCAAAATGTTTTCCAATATCTTCTTAACTTTATATACATTACACAAAATCATAACAATTTTGTAACAACAACAAAATTTGATATAACCAAAATGACATATACAAACTATCAAATTGTGTTTTCAATGGACCGTATTGTGTTGCCAACGATCGTAACTGATATTTCTGAGACCTTTAGTATGTATTGTTCCAGTATCATCCAAATTTTGTACCGGAAACCATATTTTTAATGCAAAAATACGGTCAAGATCGTATAATTGTAAAGGTGTATGCAACCCAATATACGGTTATTAACATGCATTTGGCTAAAACTTGTCATTTTACAACAAAAGTTAAAAAAGTGTTTATACCGGATGTTTCACAATTGTTATACCGGATATGTTAAATATACAGAGTGCTTTAAAGTGTTTATACATTGTGTTTTAAAATGGTTATACATGGTGTGTACAATTTTTTAAAACCTGTATGAAATTCAAACTTTTTATACAATATGTTTTAAAATGTTTCTACAGAGCTTTTCGAATGTGTTTCAAACTTCGTATACAGTAAAACCTCGATATAACGGACCTCTATTTAAGAGACTTCGGATATAACGGACATCCGGTCAAATGTAAAAAAAATTAAAACGTCCTGTTAAAATTATACATGCTTAAATTCAAGTATCGCTGCATGTAAACAATTTTTAGCAAAAAAAAAACATAACTTGGTTCCTTTTTCAAAGCAGGATTACCGAAAGCAATGGCGTCGGTATCAAACAGCAACGTCACTTCAGAGCGAGTGTCCAAAGACAATTAAATAGAATTTTGTTTGTGTTTTGTATTTTTTATTTATATCTAAATTGTATTTTAGTGTATTTTCAAAAAAAATAATTTTGATTTATTTTAAACCTACTTTTAAATAATGGACTTCGGTTTTAATGGACACCCCTTCCCCAAACGAGTCCGTTACATCGAGGTTTTACTGTACTAGGTTTTTTTAAGTGTTTATACAGGGCGTTTCAACATGATTATACAAGAGGTGTGTTAAAAAATATATACAGAGTATTTAAACATGTGTATACTAGGGTGCTGCTTAAGAAGGGCATAGAAAAAACAGTTTTATATAACTTTGATACAATGCATGCTTAAAAGCACAAAACATGTATTTTTAACACATCTTATTAAAGGTGAAACATGTATTTGAAATTCTGAAAAACGTCAAAAAATTAGTCTTAAAACAGTTTACGACCTGAGTTTGATGATATCATAAGCAGAACTACATTCAAAATTTGCGATGTATTAAAACTGTATGTTTTGTGTTTTAAGCATATATACTTTCAAAGTTATATAAAAGCGGGACAATATTTTGGAACAATATATAAACACCTTGATTTCATCGGAAATATCTCGTATAACACGATAGTGATGTCGCTTTTTCTGAAATTTCGAGCCAAAACTAGCTATATTAAAAAATCTGCAATAAGTTGAAAACCCAATGTAATTCTAGGAAAAGAAACGAAACCACTGGCACGTGTTTTATGCCATTTCTACATATATTTTTAAATTTCTTTGTTTAAAGCTCGACGTGTTGCGTCTAAAAGCGATTTTTACTCTCAATGCACAAACAATTGCGTATTAAATAATGAAAATGAAGAAAATTCCTTTCGTATACACATAAATAAAGGTATAAGATATTCTACTATCAAATTATTTTTTGATTAATTGCAATTGACATTTAAAAAAACCACATTTTATCTTGTTGTTTGTATAAACAAAGGTATTTGTTATGCAGATAATCAAAAATCTAATCCGATAGATTATTCTTTTCTAAACAATTCTCCGTAAACAATAATGAAATTAATTAAAAGATAAAGTTACAATCATTTGAGAGCTACACCTTAGTTAACGGGAATTTATTGTGTTTTTACTGCCTTACAGTATTTCCATCTCTGTGCAGGAGCGTGTCCGAAAACATTTCACGTATTCACAAATATTTTAATCACATTATGTGCACCAAAACAAGTGACGCCGTAGATTGTCTACCGCTTCTTGGTACCTAGTCCCATAATTTGCCCTTCTGGGCACACACACCCTGGTGTTTTAAAACAATTACACAAGGTTTTTCAAAATTCATATACAGGGTATATTAAAGTGTTTAATGCAAGGTGCTTCAAAATCGTTATATGTATGGGTGTGCCATATTTTGGATACAAGGGTTTCGATCTTACAAAATGTTTATACAGGATATTTCGTTTGCTTTTATATCATTTAATATTCATTTAGTAAGAATCTTAAACATTCGCTAACAAAAAATAAAATAGTCGTTATTTTGGCGATTCTAATCATATTTCTTTTATTTTGTATGTTTTATTTATTTTTTAAATGTCTCGTTTTGTAATGTATTTTTTCGTTGTAAATGGTTCGTTTAATTTGAAATTTTAATTTGCACATTCTTTAATATGATTTTATAATTTGTTTTATTTTATTTTTGTATGTTTATGTTTAACTAATTCGTGCATAGTTTTCGTTTACCCAAAGTTTATACCCTGTATAAACTTCGAATAAACAAAAACTATCCAAGGGGATAACCACTCAAGAAATATTCGGGAAAGCAAAAATTTCATGTTTATGAAATATTTATAAAATATAAAATATTTATGAAATATTATGAAATTTTTGGTATGAATCCAATATTTTTCCCTATATATATGGGAAAAGTAAAAAATAAATAATCAAAAAGTCTAAATTTCGACAATACTTGTATACATAATTATTTAAAATTTTTCAAACAAAAGTTCAAGTCTCAAGAAATATTCGGGAAAGCAACAATTTCATATTTATGAAATATTTATAAAATATAAAATATTTATGAAATATTATAAAATTTTTATAAAATTATCAAATTTTTATGAAATTATGACACGTTTTTGGTTAGTGGTTATTCATTCTTTAACATTCTGATTATATAAATGCTATTCGCATTGATAATCTCTAATTTTATTGTACAGGGTGTTCAAAAAACATAAAAATGTAATTTTGCAAAACAAAAATTAGTTTACCATCAAAATTATGAGAGTATAATAAAAAATCAAAAAACCAAAATAAATATTTTCACTGGAGTTATAGATACTATGATAAAATTTAAAAAAATATATACAAAATTGTTTACACATATAGTTAAGACACACTGTATTTCAACAGTTCAGTTTGGTTGGTTTTTTGGTCTAATTTGATTCATATTTTGCAAAAAAATTAGCTTAATTCGACTAAATAATTAAAGATTGTTCGTTCATTTATTTCTTCTTGTTTCTTTATCGTTTATTTATGCGAAATAAACGATAAATAATTATTTAGTAGTAATTGTATTTATTGGGTTTTACTCAACTGGCTATCGACCTCGAGGTCCTTCAGCCGTGTTCATGTAGTTATGTGTGTGTGTTGAGTCGTTGCTTGTTACTCTAGAAATTTGCCTCCGATATCTAGAGCGCCATTAATTGTTTCCTTATGGCAAATATATTTCGCATATTTTTCATTATTTTAATTTTTTGTTATTTATTTTTGTTTCTTTTGGATAAGCGTATTACGTTTATCAAATTATTAATTTCTGTGTATTTTTGTTTTGTCTTTTCTTGATTTTTCGTTTCACGGTTTTGCTTACTTAATTTAAGTTTAATCAGTTGTTCACAATTATTTTCTTGATTTATTATCTTTTTTCCCCTTCAGTTTTATGTGTAATTTGATGGTTTTGTTTTTTAATTGTTTGCGTTTCTTTTTAAATTTTTCATTCGCTGTTTCGTTGAACTTACGGAATTCAATTTTGTTTATTTTTTGTTAATTTTCGTATATCTTTGTTTATTTTATTTTAAGTTCGTTTTCGTTCACGATCACAAGCCGTAAATTGCGAGAGGTGTATCGTGGATTCTAAATCGTAACATCGTGGGTTAGATTTCATTTAATAAAATAAATTATGAGACTCTGTAGAAAAATTTTATTTAAAAAAAATAGTTGTAAACAAAGTCTTGGTTCTGGTGTGTGAACCAAGCACACTCACATGTTAGAAGAGGAATCAGTGAAACTTGGGGTAATCATCGACCTAGCCAAACAAATTTTTTGGCTAAAACATCTTAAAATGGTCAAAAGTCGAGAAATGCAAAAAATTGGGGTAAGAAAATATGCGTCCGTCCGGACTTTTTTAGTGGCAGGACAACCAAATGGGTGGCGCTACTGCGAACTAATGAAGTGAACTACGCAGTTGTTTAAATAGTATACTTTATTGTATTTAATGGCAATACTGACATTCCAAACCATTTTGATGAGTAAACATCTATGCTATGCTCTGCGGTCGGCATTTATTTGAGAATTATCAGTATCACCTGTGACGTCAGCATTAACGTGTAAATGAGTGAGTGAGTGGGTGAGTAAGTGAGTGAGTGAGTGAGGAAGTGAGTGAGTGAGTGAGTGAGCGAGCGAGTGAGTGAGTGAGTGAGTGAGTGAGTGAGTGAG
>JARJEC010073397.1:0-14290 GCA_030264575.1 Tachinus sp. AB-2021 | reverse complement strand
TTTCAATATTTTTTACATTTTACAATATTTTTTCGACAATTTATTCCATTTCACCACATTTTGCAAACATTTAGTGACTTGTTACTAACTCTATAAAATTCGTTTTTTACATTTTTTGGAAATTTAAGTTTTCGTTTTCGCACTGTTACGAACGGTTTTGAAAAAAGTAAAAATAATGTTTAAATAAATAAAACAATTTTTAATATGTCTTATCTCAAAATATATTGGACTATGATTAGTTTTGAGAAGTTATTTGGTCATTATCATACAATGATGTACACAAATATGAAACAAAAGAACATTCAAACGTTTCAGAAATATCATCAATGTATTTTTTTTTTCATTTCTAGAGAGGTTTTGGCGATATTGACAATTTTTCGATATCTCAAAATACTTTTAAGATATTTCGAGAAATTTTGTAATATGTTCAGATGTTATTTTACTTATACAGAATTATTAAGCATTTCAAACTCACTTTATTATTGATTTTCAATTTGTTTAATGTCTGGATAATCGTACAAAAAATTCTCAATGTCTTTTTAATTTCTACAACATTTTTTGATATTTTATCTAATTACAGTTGTAAGCAGTTCACAAAGTTTAACAAAATGGCACAATTCTTTTCGTTATTAGTTATATATATTTTGAAATATTTCACTAAAAACACATTTAGCATATATGAAATATTTTCCACAATATTTTCAAATTTGTTTGCAAAACTTTTGTATAGCTCATTGATATTATTAAATCCAATGATACAAATAAGCCAAAGAACTCCCAGACAAATTATGGCGGCATATATTTGATATGTATATTATGTAAGTAGAAATTTAAAAAACTTCAAAATTTACTGCTAGTAGCTTAGTATAATTATCAAGGTTACTTGATACTGTGTATACCGACCATTAAACAATAGAGGAATTGTTTACTTCTGTAACCACAGAACCGGCAGCTATGGTTTCATTTATAAACAATTCTGTAGATATCGAATAATCTGTTTAAAATGATATTATATGATATCCACCTTACATTATATAATGTATTAAAATTAGTTTTTTTGTTGTTCGAAAGATGAAGTTTAATTTAAAGTGTATTCAAACGTAATCAATACAATCTATATTGTGTCATTATTCTTTTAGAGCTAAACAAAATATAACTTAGAGTTAATTCAATTCCAATTAGTTTGAATTAAATTTAAATTAGAAATTAATATACCTAAAACTATTTTCAAAATAAATGTCTTTACATATTTTTTGAAAATTTGAATGATGTAGATGGCAAATTTTTATTGTTTTCCAGCAGAAAATAAAATTCTTAATGAACTTGTTGGGCCAAAAGATCAACTTAATTAAAATGTTTGACCTATTTCTATCGGTTGCAATGCATTATTAAACATTTTTATTTTTAATTCTAATTTCTGAATGACAAAACTTATTACTGTTATTAGTGTTATCATTGATTGTACTCTTTAAATAAATAAAATTAACATAACTTTAATTAAAGTACTTGTTTTTGGTGAAAAATTAACCAATAGTTTTTGGACTGGGTAAAATACTTTTAACATAAGTAAATTTAAGTCTTGCTATTAAAAAAGTGGAAATAATTCTAAAAGCTTGATCCTTTTTTTGTGTATCTATATGCAGATATTTTATACATTTTTTATAGTTTTTTTTATAAATAGATATTGTTTAGTTTTTTCAATTTTATTAATTTACGCAATTTTCGGTAAATTTTATAAAAAAATACATTATTTTATTCAACTGATGTAGTTTCTAAATAATATTTAAACTGTTTCTTTTAATTTCTTCCAATTTGTATAGTTTTTCTATATATATATATTTCAGAAATTTAAGTTTTTTTTTGTTTTTATTACCGTTTTTATTGCTATTTATAAAATTTTGATTAATTTGTATTTTGCCAATCTCCTCACAATATTATCGATTTTTATAGATCCTTAATAGTTCTTCTTTTGTATTTCACAATTTTTATATTTTTTTATCAAAACTTCTCACAATTTTAATTAATTTATGTAGAAATATTAATAGTTTATTTATTATTTTTAATAATTTTTATTGTTTTTGATAACTTGTCCTACAGTGTTTTTACAAAATTTATGGCAATTTTTATTTAGCAATAACTTTAAAAAAAATGTCCTTCTTTCAATTTTTATACATTATAATTTAACTTTTAAAGTTTATTTCTAAATGTTCTTACAATGTACATAGTTCATTCAATTTTTTATTTATTTAAGGAATAATTAATTAATAAATTATGTAAATTTGCTTTGGTCAACTTAATCAGAATAAATTGATAAATGGAATTTCACTCAAATAATGATTTATTGCACAACTGATTTAAAAATTTTGCTCAATCTTTCTAAATTTAATTGCTAATTTACGACTATTTATGAGGTTGAGGGATATATAGTGTTCCATATGGATTTCTGGTATATTTTTCCTACAAGAAAGGGCTCCGACTGTATTATTTTTTTTTTTAATTAAGAAAATTAATTATAATTTAATATTTTTAAATTTAATTTCATAGCAAGATATAAAGATTGTTTAACGACAATTTAACACCTTTCTTATTCAATCTGTTTTAATTAGTCTTCACAATAAAATAATTAAATTCCATATTCATTACTTAATAAGTAAACAAATTTCAATTAAACTCCGAACATAGCATTGAAATTAATTAATTTCATTTAATCCCACCTGAGCATTTGCACATCTATTTATTTTTCTACATGAAACTAGAAGGCATTTCTTTATCGCGCCTGCTTGCACACAATGGAAATTACATCCGGAGCTTATATTTCCAGCTGTCTGGACTTCCAATGCAGCTCCACTGAAACGTAAATAGCCTTTGCGTGTTTATAATTAATTAATATGTAGATAAATGACTGAATAAAGTTGTAGTGGGTAAAGGAGATGTTACCTGTTTATATTTGTTTTCCCGTTTCTTTTTTTTTATTCCCTTGTGCGACTTTTATTTATGTTTATTTTGTCGCCTTTCGGGAAACACAATGGGGTGTGGAAATTTGTTTTGTGTTTATATTGCTTTTTATTTAAATGCTAAGGTTTATTTTTTACTGTTATTAGGAAAAGAAGTAAATTTTTAGATTGATTGGTGGGGAATTAAAAGTAAATTGAGTAATCTGGTAGCTTATACGTACAAGGGTGCATAAAACCCTCATCGCACGGCGCCACCCTCCTTCGTAAAGTACAAGGGCAGGTGTAAGCTTGAACCGCAAACCTTTCCAATGCTGAGTCATCCACTCTGTGTGCTTTGGAAATTACATTACAATTTTAAAATTGTTGCTTCTGTAAACCGTATCGATCGCACTCGACAAACAAATAATTTTATTAATTTTCTACTACAACACTGCATGTTAATCAATTAACAAAATTATCTAGATAATTGCTTTTCTATCTTTACATTTCTGAGATTTTTTCAATTCAATATCATTCAAAACATTGTGACTATTGTACTTGGAATGTATTTATCATATGATTTATTGAGATCAGTTTGGTCTTTGGTATGCATTTTGTACTTTTATAAATATTTTAACTTTCTTATATGAGTAAATATTTATAACAGACTTTACAAATGTTTTGAATGGCGTGTTCATTAATTTTTCCTGCTATGTCTTAATATGTTGCAAACATATTTTGAATCTATGAAGTTTCAATATTTTGTGCATTTATTTTTAAATTAAAATATAAAACAAAAACGGATTTTCTATTATACATTAAAAACATCTTTCCATTTTTTTTTCAATATTTTAGAAATGCTTTTTGTCATTAATAGATTTTACGATTTTTTGGAAATATTGTCCGATATTTTTAAACGTTTTTTATATTCAATACCTCTTTTAAAAACACTGTTTTAAAAATATGCAACTTATTTAGATATTTTAGTTTTTTTTTTTCAATTTTGTTCACGATTTTTAAATGTGTTCGGATCTTTTTTTTTTTCTTCCTGAGGTGGTTCGTCAAGCGTCCCTGCACAACGGTCCTGATGGTTTTATTGTGCACCTCTGACATCTTACACCTTTAGCAGTTCTGTCTCTTCTATGAAGTCCAGCAGTTTTTGCCAAGGGATCGTTTTCTGTTCTTCTTGGGCTAGCATATGCTTGCCAAAGTGAACTATGCGTTGCATGTTAAATGCTTTGCATTCACACAGCAGATGCTGTGTTCCGATCTTAGTAAATGTTTTATATCATTTTGACATTTTATTTATACAATTGTATGATTTGATGAGTTCTTTTCTGCCATTTTCTCAATTATTTTCATTATTTTGCAACTATTTTTAAAATGTTGCAACTTCAATAAATATTGCAAACGGATGTGATATTTTAGGACATTTTTTGATATCATGTTAAATCTTTTAAACCATTTTAAAATATTTTGCAATGTTTATTTAACATTATTCAATATTAACATTTAGAACTGTTTTGATTTTTTAAAACTTTTTTAGACATTTTGGCAATATTCAAACGTATTTCTAAAAATTTTAGATATTTTGTTAAACATTCGAGAGTTGATATGTGACATTTTTCAATATTTAATTAGAAGTTTTTGATATTCTGCAAAATTTGCAACTAAGCACAAAAATCTTGGACGCCTTAGTACGATGGTGAATCAGATATGAACCGGAATTATTTTTTTATTTTTTTATTCATTTATTTAAGTATTATAAATTATTATAGATAAAATACATTCTTATATTTATAATATACCTTATTTTTTTACTAATTTTTTTGGCGGAATTATAAAATGAAGCCAGTTTTGACACTAGCTAATTACGCACGAATGCTTTAACAGCAATATTATTGTCAAATATATGCTCTCCAGGTGCCTTTTTTAATGGCCCAAACAATTGACGGGCAATCAGTCTGGAGTTTATGGAGGGTGTTCCAATTAAATTCCAGTACAAATCCTCAAGTTTTTGTTGGGGTAGGGCTGTTGTATAGGGCCTTGCGTTGTTGTGAAACAAGATCACGTTTTATACGGTAAACCTGCAAAACCTAACACTATGGTATATTCACACCTTAGAAGCAATTTCAGAAACCGTTATTTAGCCATCACCCTCAATAAGACGGCTAATATTATTTATATTCTTCTCAGTCACGATGGTTCTCGGGCGACGTGCGTGCGCTTAATTTTGAACTCTTTCTTGTCATCCCAAAAAGTTTTTACTCCACATATATGCTATATCTGTCTTCTTAAGGTGTTATCTCCAAACTGTATTTTAAAAATGTTGGTCTACTGCGAAACTTAAAAATTATCCATTTTGCAACGGGCGATGGTACATTTTGCTCTGACATTTTGGTACAGACTAAACCATCGCTACTTTAAACTTTCCCATGGTTCATACCCCATTTAAATACCATACCATACTTAGCGCGTCGCTAATAGTTCATCCAACAGCGAGTAAAATAATAATTCCGGTTTATATTTGGTTCATCCTTCTACATTCTACTATATATTTATTTTGAACTTTTCCTTCCTAAAGGAAAAGTATAGGTCCCACCACAAAATTTTAAAATCGAGATTTCAATGGACATATTCATTTTGAGGACCCCTGAGTCGATCTAGACGGTGGTGCAAAAAGTAAGTATTTAATACTTTGTAGCCGTTACTTGTGCAATTGAAAAGCATCGAATACTGCTTTTTAAAAGTATCCGTTACTCTAGTACTTATTAGTGCCTGTGCAATGCAAATATTACTGGTAGTCATGAATAGTAGTAGAAGCAAAGAACGATTTGGGTAACGAATACTGAAACTAACAATTAACTTCATACGTAGTTTCAGATAATTTTTACATAAACACAAATGTAATTTTAATAGTTATATTGCACTTTATACAAGGTGAATGATCTAACATATTGGTGTGTAACGCATAGTAACAAGGACACTCGTATGCGTTGATATGCATAGACATGCATATCAACCTATCTATCTAAATCGAGAATTGCTTGAAGTAGCACTTATCTTTATTTCATAGGCGTGTTTCAATCAGTGTGCGACAAACAAGCTGTTTTGAAACTAGAGGCAGTTTTATCAACATGTGTAACCGACATCCGTTTTTATTTTTTGCTTGATTGTCACAATAGATGAGTATTGGTTTTACCGTTACGACCCCGTAACAAAGACAATCGGTAAAATTGCATCCACCTTTTTCTCTGCGATTAACAAAAAGCCACGTTTAAATGTTCAAGGTGAAAATTTGCTTATTTTTTGACAAAGCTACAAACATCTTTATGTAATTTGTTCCTGCTGGCTAAAAGATAAATGCCGCATTTTACCTAAAAGTACTCATTTGTTGCAAATATAAAAAACCGGAAATTGGATGTTATTGCACGTCAATGCACCCTTCTCCTCAGATCTTATTTCTGCTGACTACTTTTTGTGCACTAGTCTTAGAGAAATAGGGAATGAAACGCGGTTTGCAAAATTTTCAAGAAGATTTAAGACCGTGCGACAACACTTCTTAAATTTTTTTTTAAAAGACTTTTCCGATCATTTAAAAAAGCTTTAAAGAACATTGTCAAAAGTGTGTTGTTTGCTGGCGAAGGTCATTAAGAGAATTTTGCATGTGTATTTTGTTTTTTGTTTTTTTTTTTAATATACCGAATTTATTAGACATAGCTCGTATATTTGATTGACTTTGTCTGATATTTAAATTTTTAAATTGTTTGTAAAATATACAATGTTAAAAAAATTACAAAATTTGAATAATGTTACAAATGTTGAATTTATAAAAAAATAATTTTGAAAAACTGTATGAAAAGAATTTTGTAATTTTTTTGTTTATCATTTTGTATAAGTTTGACAATATTTTGTACAATTCATAAAGTTTGCCGAAACTTTGCAAATATTTTTTGACAGTAAAATGGTGGTCCAACCTTCATAAAATGTATTATTACACCAACCTACAATGTTGTGATAACTAATTGAATAGTAATGTCAAATCTGTGTAATATCAGGCTTGTGACCAAGCTAAACGACGATTGTGGTATCAAGAGATTGCATGCCATTTCCAATAGCCAAGCATTTATAATTAAAAAGGAATGTCTTTTGTCTAGACATGTTGATAACAATTTTGTTAATGACGCAATAGTTGAATAAGCAGATGGGTGTAACCCACACGTATGAGAAAAACTGCTACAAACAATTTAAATAATAAAAAACTTGATCACTCAATTACTATAAACGCTATTTAATAATTTAAATAATTTGCACTTGCAATGGCATTTGATTTTAAAGGAAAAATCATTGAAATTTAAACTAAATAAATAGACAATTTATATATTCTACAATCAACTGCAGTTTAGATAGATTCTTTAAAATTAATCAGAAATAAAATTAATTATAATTAGTCACATTAAAATTATTTTTCGTCAAAATCATTCTAAGAGTTGAAACAAAATAAATTTCAGATTATTTATATAAGTCCAAATTAGCAATTAGTCTGTAAATGGATTGATTGACAGCAGAGAGTTGGGAATCTATTTACTACCGCAAATTATTATTCCATACAATGTGATTTTGCTGGGATTAAAAATTATTAACTATAACCACACTAGTAACTAGAGAATAATTGGAAGTTCACCTTAGTGGTTAAACTTTTATATTTAGCTTTGACAATACAAACCACATAAGCGAATCACTCAGGGAAATTAGATTCGAAGCGGAATTAATAATTGTAATAGCCTTTAAGTAATTATTCCGTAATGCATTTTGGATATAATTTGGAAACCAGTTGATGCGAAGGCGTTAACCTTTAAGGGTTTTATTGAGCTATTGACCCTGTTCGGGCATAATTCCTCGCGTGTTATTGCTTAAATAATTGGTGGGGATGTAGTTATTTTGTAAAAATACGATCTGCAAATGTAATTTCTCTTGGAGCAGGGGTGCTCAATAACAAAACGCGAAACACTCCATCCGTAGTTGCACATCATGGTGCACACGGGATGGTGGAAGGCAGGAGGCGATCGATGAGCGAGCGTGATGGCCATAAGGAGTGCGTGCGAGGATCGCCTACTATTGGCTGCACGGGCGCGCTGTCGGATCCTCTCATTCCCGACGCTACCGCCACAGAATCGCTTGTAGCCGTCGTCGGGTGCGTATCGTAGCAGCCTCAGTCTCGCGTACCCTCCGTGCTCGCGAAGACCTCAAATACCAGTGCCGCTAATTTTTAAATTTAACCACACTTTTTATATCTTTTTTATTCTTCTCGAAGACGATCCAAACAACACTCCCATATGGTGCAAGTACTCGAAGCGGTCAGGTCGAGCCCTTTCGACTTGAAAATTGTTGTAAGTACAAGCGACAACCTGTAGGGTTATAGATGTAGCCGTATATATAGATAGTTGTAAATCAATTTGTGCACAGTGAATCACTCTTCGGGAACGAGCGCGTGCTTTTTTGCCCCATTGTTCCATTACATTTGCAGCAAACATTCATCATGCGTATCTAATCTCGACACCATAAATTATCACACTCCGCCAACACATTGTTCCATATTTTATATTTGGGCAATATTTTCAAGAATCATGTGACAAATTAACTCACAAACCACTAATTCCAAACATAAATCTGCATCACACCATTCAAAAAATTTTGCTCCTAGAGCAAATTTTACTTATCCATAAATATGACAAAACCAAATCAGAAATCTACAAGTGGGCAATATTTAGTGGATTTTTATTTTATATCTCTGACAAACAATCGGATCCCATTTCAAATCAGATTTAGCTGACCGAAGATGGTTTTCCAATTAGATGTAGTAAAATACATTCTGTTCCAAATGGAATAGCAATCTACAAGTGGCTAATATTTATTGAACAATTTATCTCGAAACTGCTTTCAGTCTACTCTACAATTTACTATAATCTTTAGAAAGCTTTTTAATTCAATTGATTTAATTTCATTTGCTTTCGAAATTTATTAATCAGTTTGCAATTTTTAAAGTAGTAACAAAGGAATTGTTTTGTACCCAATTAAAAAACTTTGGAACTCCCCAGCGAATATTTTAATTTGGAAGAATTAATTTCTATTACAGTGCATCCAAAAACTTACAACATTTAATATAGCGGAAGCGTGAAAATTTTCAGCGAATGATTTTTAAGGTGAAATGTAATTACACTTTGTTCCAAACTTAAACAATCAAACTCACTTTAAGAAAGATTACAGTTTTTACGGTCAAATTATTTTTTCGTTTAATGTGTTCTGCATAATATATATTTTTAGAATTTTTATTATTATCAAGCTTTTAGATATGTAAGCTGAAATAATGCTCTACTATGTTTTATTAGTCATGATGTAGTCTGGGGTTATAAAAGTAAATAATTCTCTCCTAGTGTGCGAATCGTGTTGAAATTAAGTCTGGCATTAGCAGAGTATCAACCTGACATGTCGAGTACGTTAGTTCATTAGTTAAGTCAATATCACATAGTTTCTCATATATTAAATAAATAATTAATTAAAATCGCTTAATGGAATTAATTGTATTAAGATAATATAATTTCTTCTAAAATTTTATGATCTCTTGAATTAAAACTCATATTCAAATAAATTATAAAATAATCTTTTTTAATGATGTTTTTTAGATAATTAAAGTTTTATTAGTTTTGAATAAATAATAACAGATTTATTAGTGCATTTATATTAATTAAATGCAATATAATTTTGTCACACTTAAAATGTTTTTAAATAAATTTGAAGAAACACAATTTTAATTTTAAAAAGTTTAATACGCTGCTCGTCAAGTTTGATTTGTGCAGTTTCTATAATCGTTTAAAGTTTAACAATAATTTTATTTGCTTCAATCGGCTCCAGTTTGATGGCAAATGTCGTAAAATATACACAAAATATATACAATATAGCCAATATACTTCAAGGAAAACTAGAATGTAATAAAATCCCCAATATATTTTATTTTATTATAAAAATGAAACACATAATTTTGTATTTGCATGCAAAAATGAACACATAAAACAAATCACTAACTCGAACTTTTTTAGAAAATTCTTAAATTATTTTTGTAACAATTGGGTTAATGAGACGTGAGTTAAGTCGAAACATTTATTTATTTATTTATGTACTGAATTGAGTTGCATTGTATCTTTGTTATAAATTAGACTTTTTATAAGTCAATAAATAGCCCTTCTTAACGGTCGTTCTATGTATGACTATAATACATAGTCAGATTTTATTTATATATTTATTTGAATTGCTTAAACATTGCTCTAATATAGTATAACTTACTTTACTAGTCTATAACTCACTAGCGGTGTAGAGAAACATGTTATGACTATGCTATAAAAATAATAATATTTTATTGAATAATGACTGGATTATATGCGACAGCAAAAGACTTATTTGTTCGATTAAAAGCTCCATTTTAAGAAATTTCGTACGGTTAATTGAATCACTGAAATTAAATTTCTTCACTACACACTATTAACTTATAGCGGACAATAGACTAGCAGTTACGTTTTTCAAATCAAGTATATATATATATACATACATCTAAAAAAAGATAAAGAAATTTAGTTAAATAGTTCAGTCTTTTCTACAAATTCATCGTTAAAATTATAATAAAAATGGGAATTTACTTATCCTAAAATTTAATTCAGTGTTCGTTTAAAATGTATTTATTTAATTTACATACGTTGAACATTCAATATGTAATAATACTTTATTTAATATATATTTTTTGTATACAAATATTTTTGTTAAACAAAATTTGATTTTATTTTTAAATTCAAAGAAATTAAATGGAAGTTTTTAATATGTATATCGGAATAGCTTTAATAAAGTATATGTCTTTTTATTGAAGCATAGATACCTATAAAATCAATTCTCCGTTATTTTGTTTCTCTTGCAAATAATCTTAGTTAATAAAGTCTGAATGAGTGGATCTGTGCTTTTTTAGATGATATAGAGGAATTAGAAACAACTGAACTGTTCACATTGATGCGCAAACTATTTTCATTGCAGACCCCCGATTTTGTGTAAAATTTTGTCGTGAAACCTGAATAGTAGTTAACGTTATACTTATTGAAGAAAATCTTTATTGTTACATAAATTTCTTCAACTGTTTTACAAACAGCAAAATTTCACATAATTCTAAACAATTAATAAAAAATCCACAAAAACTTTATATAATTTCAAAAGTACTATAAGATTTTTACATAATTTTAAAAGAAAATCAAATAATTCAAAAAAAAATTTCACATAAATTATAAAAAAAATGAACATAATTTGAAAAATTCAAAAAAGTTTTACTCAGTTTCAACAAATTGCATAAAAATTCTACCCAAAATTTCACAATTTAAAATCAATCCAGAAATTTCCAAACATTTAAAAAAATCATTTTTTCAATTTAAATCTATTTGCTTGAAATTTGATGCTCTAATATTACCACAAATGGTTTTCTTTTATACAGAGTGTTCTACAAATTCAATGATAACGTTGTTAGATAACTGAGCTAATTTTACACTTTTTTTTCTTAAATGAACATTGGTGAAATTTTAAAATTTCCATATTCTTATCAAAAGAGAGATAAATAAAATGCTTGATATGACAATAATTATTATTTGTGCCGTGCATTTATTCACAGTTAAAGAGTATGCAAATATTGTCTAGGTATGCCTAAATTATCGATGAATGTGTCATAGAAACACAAAGCAGAGTACTCATGAGAAATACTTTTATTGACCTTCAAAATAGTTGCCACTAGACCGAACACACTTGTGACAACGTTTGTAAAACTTCTGAAAACTGTTGGAAAAGTCTTTTTTAGGAATCGTACTGGAAAACACACGGTCCTACACTTCTGTATGGTTTTCTTGGAACAAGGTAACAAAAAATAGTCAACAAGGAGATAGTGTGAGTGTTTTTATAAATAGTCACTGGCGTGACAATTATATTAAATTTTAAATTAACATGGCTGCTAATTTAATATTTAATATAATTTAACAAGAATCTTTTTTACGATGATGCATTGTCGCACAGTAACATGAAATTCCATGTGATGCAGTATGGAGAGATCATGCAAAGTTAGAATCAATATAGAGTACTTTAGATGGGTACTTGGAAAAAAGAGAAACCAGCATATATAGTGTTTTAGGAAATTAAGAAGGATAAATGAAAAAGAAAATGAAATACAACACTGTTAAAATTGAATGAGATAACGAGAGATATTACAATAGGAATTGATATGATACAGAAGAAGTAAAAAGATTGAGAGCAGAGGAATAATAACATGGGACGAAATTACGAATAGAAATAGATATACACAGGCAAGAAAGAGGTATGCAGGTGAATGAATTTGCATTGTAAATAATCCAAAATATGCATCTATAAGAGAAATATCACTACCATTGTACTTACAGAATGACAGATACGGTATAAAAAAAATTAAAATTATTTAAAAAGAGAGTGTGTCCAAATACTGGATGAATACTGTAAAATGTGTGTAGAATGTGTATTGATACCGCAACTATAAAAGAAACTAATGAGATGAGAGAAAAACAAATGGAAAAAGAAGTACTGAAAGGGACTGAAAAGAAAAAAAATTAAGTATAATTTAGTTAGATCAGTTAGGAATGTTAAGAATGTATTTTGTTTAAAAATATTTTTGTAAAGAAAGTATTTATTTTGTTATTTTGTTAGTCCGAAAGGCCTTCATGAAATTTCCAATCTTGATCATTTGTGGCTTAACGTACGCGATTTCATTAATTGTTTTTTCGTACAGGAGTCGTAATGGTAATACCAAGACTCGTCTAATGCCATTCTAGATCACAAGAAAGGCTGATCGTGGTCATATAAGACGATGAAATTGCCGTTGGTTTCATATTGATAATTCAAAATTTATAGATTTCTTCTAGCTTCGTGTTTTTTTTTATAAGTGTAAGTTTATGTACCGAACATACGGCAATAACGCGAGGGTTAGCAAGTTAGTGCAACAATGGCAATTTGAAGGTATTTTAGTTTTTTTACGTTTGTTAGCCAAAATTCTGAAATATCTCAAAACGTATTAAATTTTTAGAAGAAAGTTTCAAACGAAAGTTGTTTAGAATTAAATTATTATAAAAAATACATCTAGCAATTTTTGATTATGCGTGGGGTTTTTACGTAAGAGCAGGCTCATCAAATATATAATACATCACGAATTACAAATAAATTATATGAATATCATGAAAATAATGAATATTTTTTGATATATTTAAAGGATTTCGCTATAAAACGCACAGAGACACAGATCTGCATATTGCTATTGATGCACCCAGTTACGAATCCCCGCGTTGTGGACTTATGTACATAAATCTACACTTTTATAAGAAAAATTCTAGCGTTAGAAGAAGTTTAAATTCTGATCATTTATTGGTTAATTTGACTGAAATAATTTGAATTTGAATGCCAGGGAAAAACCTTGACAAAAATACAGGTATTCAAATAGACACTGACCTGCTCATTTTTATTGTATTATTTTGTAGACTTCGAAAAGCAGCTAACCCAGCTCTAAAACAAGTCATTCGTATCACTGAAGTAAATATATAAGATAAAGAAAATATAGTAAATTCTGTCTATTACTATCATTCAACTAATTTTTGGTATATAACTAGTAACCAATATTTATTTAAACAATTCAACAGCATGTATTAAACAGAGAAATGTTACATCTGTTTCATCGCCAAAATGTAAAAACGTTACATGTTGGTTGATGCCCTACAACAATTTTTCCGCTAATTACTTTAGCTACTTATGAAGTTACTTGTCTTCTTCATAAGTAGCTGAACTAATTAGCGCAAACATTGTTGTAGGGCATCTCCAGCATGTTAAATAATGATTAGACTAATAGTATTAATAGTATTATTAGTATGGCTACTTATTTTTTGGATTATTGCTTACGGAGAGTTATGAAACAGTTTGTATATAATGTAGAAATCACTATCTACCAGCAGGTACTACAAAGAATTTAGGTGCTAGCTGATCAAATAAGAAATACTCCAAATCTCATGGGCTGAGTGACAAAATCTTTAGTTTGTCGACGTGAGACTTGTATTTAAGCCGAAGTTGGACATTTTGAACAATTTTTATAGTTCTAAAATTTGTTATTTTTATTTATTTTGATTTTTATTGGTAATTGTTTATAAAGGTTAGTATAACTTTAAATAGAGTTTAACAATAAAAACTTTATTTTTAAAAACAATAATTATTGTCATAAAATATCACTTTATTTTTAATAAAAATATGGAAATTTTATTGTTTAAATG
>JARJEC010073373.1:0-11395 GCA_030264575.1 Tachinus sp. AB-2021 | reverse complement strand
GGAAGTAACCCAGTAATAAAAATGTGCACAATAATATGAAACCCAATATTATTTAGATATAGTTAATAATAAAGTCAATTTTTATAATAATATTAAGGAATAATCGTATTTGTTTTGTCACCGCTGTCATACATTACAAAACAATTTTAGCATCTGGCAACCTTGTTTTAAAAAAACTGACTTGTCGACGCCGATAGTAAGCCACTACTATGCGCGTATCCTAAGAATGAACCAGAAAAATGGGAAAAGATATGTATTGGTATTAATTTGAGTTGTAGTTACTACTGGAATAAATGATTGCAAGAAATTCTGAAAGAATAAATTTGGTGAGAATGATAAAAGAAAACAAAACGTTGTTATAAGTAATTAGAACAAACTTGTTGAAAATCATAGACATATTTTTATATTTATTAATTTGTTTGCAAAAAGCTTTCCGATTTTGTATTTTGATATAAGGTTGTAAATAATAAACATATTTAAATATTTTATACAGATTTGATACGAATATTAATAATTTACTTGCAA
Source organism: Tachinus sp. AB-2021 (assembly GCA_030264575.1). NCBI lineage: Eukaryota > Metazoa > Arthropoda > Insecta > Coleoptera > Staphylinidae > Tachinus > Tachinus sp. AB-2021. The sequence continues at coordinate 10,870 of JARJEC010073373.1, read as the reverse complement.
TTATTTACAACATTACAACATTTATTAGAATATGGAGTAACGGCATTGTAATTATTCAATAATTATAATATTCTATATTCATACAGAGTTGTTTTTAAAATAATCAACATATTTAGATATTTAATGAAATTTCTTGCAAAAATGTGTAAGTATTATTTTTTTTTTCAATTTATTGAAGGAATACTTTTATCTATTGTTTACAGGTCTATTTCAAATAATAGGCAAATTCAAATATTTGTTAAATATTTGATGGCTAATATTTATTATTTTTGTATGTTTAAATCCAACCATACGCTTCAGAAAATTCACTTTAATAGTGTTTTTGACTTTAATAACGTATTTAAACATTTTATTAATGCAATTACTTTTTATATTAGATTTTGAATAATATTTGATAATATATGATTTTTAAAATACATTTGAATATAATATAAATTATTACAAATTTCAAATGCATATAAGTAATATTTATTTCAAAAGAAAACGGTGTATTTCTTTAGTAAAAAGCTATATTTTGTAAGGAATGTAACGTAATGCGTCTCGTTTGTTATAATAGCAATTTGCTTCTGTTTGAAATCTGAAATATTAAAGAGCACAATGTTTACATAAATGTTGGTTATTACTGTAAGTATTTTTTTGTTGTTCATAACTCTTCATAATTCTTTTCATTCTTTGCAACCGATTAAGTAAGTAAGGTACGGGTCGAATAAAAAAATAGGGTGATGGCAAAACTCTCTATTTTCTGTTTGATGTTGTTTTAATTTTTGATGTCGAGATAAAATCATGGTAAACTCGTGAGAAATTACATCTGGCAGTAATAACATATATAAGTATGTCCAGTAAATGACATATGAAATTACTTTAAGTTTTGCGGAAAGTTAAAAGCATTATGGGAGCTTAATTTAGAATAAATGACAATTTTGTCAACCGAAGGTTATACCAGCTATTATAATTATATTTTTATATTTAAAAGCTCTAATAAATATATACGCAACATAAATAATTGCATAAAAATGTCCGACAAATTACAACTCTCATTTATTTAATATAATATAAACTGTTTTTTATAATATTTACTTTTTGTTTATTGATGCTCTATTTAATTTAAAAAAAAAGTGGCATTATACTAATTAAGATATTAAAGGCATTATTTCAACGTTTTTTGCGTTGGAAAATGTCTGAAAAAATTGAAAATTTGTTGAAAATCGAGCTTGAAAGAGACAACTACTGAAACAATTGTACAACTAAATCGAAACCTATTTACAAATAAGAATATTTTCACTTTATTGAATGGTTATAAAAAAACCACAATAAATGAAACTGTCATGTTGGATATTTTCAAGAATTTTTACGTTTTAGATTTTATATCATGTTTCTTTATTGTTATTTCTATGTTAGTTAATGTCACAATCAACTCTTAACTCTCTTTGAACACATTTTTTTTTTGCTACGGACGGAATTACAAGTAAAAAAGAAAATTAAAAATATTACAAAATTTATTGAATTAGAAGCCTTTGTAAAACAAAATTAAAAAAAGTAAAAGTAAAATATCATAGTGCTTTATTCGGGAAATTGAACTTACACTTTTTACAGAAGCACAACGCCTGCTAAGCAGTATATAATGGGTAAGGTAACTAATATGGTGATTCACACGTAATTTTTAGTATTACACATTACGTATTTTCAGGTTGGTATTTAAGAGGATTTTTAATGCATGTTGAATAAACAAGCTTGTGAGGATGATTACTGATGTTTATATACATGTTTGTATTGAAATTGATTTGACGATATATACCAGTGCGACCCAAAGGTGTGTCTGACGCTAGGTCATTTTTGTGTCCTCGGGAAAGTCCATGTATCTCGCAGCCTGTAGGAAAACATACTTTCGTGGCTACAGACTACACGGGCCATATCTTTACTGAATTTAAAAAATAGGCAACTATTGGACAAATAGAAGCCAATAAAACATATGCCAATAATATTTGGTATATATTTAAAAACGCCACATTTTAAACTTGTTATTTTTTAAAAATGTTGAAAAAAAAATTGAGTGAATAGTATTTATTTTGTTGTTAAACAAATTAACAACAAAATAAAAAATACCTCTTTCTACTTAACAGGAAGTAATTGTTCACTTTGTTTTTCAATAAAATTTAGCGTATAATTTATTATTTTTTGATATCGCAATTGTATAGATTTCCTAATAAAAATTATAAATAATAATAATAATAGTTTTATTTCTAATGAAGAGAATTTTACATAATTATATAATAATTTACTAATTATATATGATTATTTCTTAGCCTTAAAAGTTTAAAGATTAGTTTAACTTTATTTAAGCCAACAATTGTTCCTCTTAAACCTGTTAAGAAATAAACAAAATCTATATAGTTAGGGTTGTTGGTATATACTAGGATATATTTAATCACTTACAAATTAAATATTTTAAAATCTTATTAAGATAGATAAATCTATTTAACAATATTACCAACAAAATGTTCTTGAAGATTTCTTTATATATTTATACTAAATCAAGATGAGTTCATAAACAATTTGGTGTATAAATATTAAATACCAATGAAGTCAAAGTGAGTGGTTGTGTGCCTTTCATGTAAATAATATAAGATACTAGACTAACATTACAGGCAACCAGTATCACAACGCCTATTTGGCCATATAATTAAAACGATCAAATAGAAAGTTTAAAATCAATTTTCCAATTCCAAGTTGCTATAAGCGGTAAATGCATACAATTGTTTCACTCTTCATAAGAGATCATCACTGCACTTTAATTATTTCCACATTGCACTGAATTGGATAATTGATTCATCATTCATGATAATCATTTTTGACATTTTTTTGTCCATATTATATCAATTTTATACATTTTTTTTACTAGAAGTTGTAAATATGTATCTGAATTTTAAAATTCAATAATTATAAATTGCAAATTTTTCTTATTATCTACTATAGCAATGAAACTTGGTTATATAAAAAACACACTTGCTCTCGGCACAACGATGCATTCAACTAAGTATTAAAGGGGGAGAGGAGAAAAATATAATAAAAGCACATATGTTTTTATATCACCCAACGTATGTAGTTTACAAAAATAATAGCATAAATTGTGCAGGTTGAGTTTAATTTTTATATTTGATGTCGGCTTTTGAAGCATCTTACCCCGCTGTGCGTCAGCACAAAGCTATATAGACTACAGTGAATGTTCTAAGGAAAATGCATGTTTGGTTGCAAGAGGAGAAACATGTAGCCATACAGAAATTAACGTATTATCCATCTTAGAAAATACATCTTTTGTCAACCTTCCTCGGTCGATAGAACATTTTTCTAGCAAATTTAAAAATTGTACATTCAATTAAAAATAAACATTACTAATTAACATATAATTTGTTTATTTTGATTATTTATTTTTTTTTAATGTAACTGAAAATTCCATATTCATACTAATTTGCGGGTGTTGTAAAATATAACAAACGTTCATATCCAAACTTTTATTGTCAAAAAGAAGAACATTAAATGTGATTTAATATGCCTGAAACAGATGCTTTATTATTATTTAATAAACAAATAAGACATAAAATTGATTATTTACATACCTACTATAGTATAAAGAATTTAATATTTTACTTATGCTATACAATCTAATCGGAAAATTTCCAATAGCAAACAGTTTACATTGGAAATCTGTTACATTAAATTGAATATCTCCGAATAGATTTCATCATACATGTCTTTCAACATATTTTTGTTGACATTATTTGTATAACGGATAATTATTTTAATATCTAATAATATAAACATATTTGTGTTTGTGATTTACAACAGGTGTAAAAAACTTTATTACCTTATTTGGAACGTAACTTTAAGATAAAAATGTCATATAAACATAAAGGTGTTTTGAACAATTGTCTTATGCTATAATTAGTATAACTTGTTAATTTTGAATGATAAAGCAATATTTTGTTAATTAAAGCTGCTTAACTATTTAATAGTTATTTATTGATAGAAATATTTTATTATGTAAAATAAAATATTATGTATATTTTATTATTTTTGAAATGCCTATATAATTTTTTTTCAAAAAGTTTATGAGACAAATGTGCCTAAATATTGATTTTATATCATATATATTATATATATATAGCATAGTATACTAAGATTTTATAAATAAATTATATAGGCATTAAACAGTGTTTCTTTAAAGTTTATAAGCATTGGGAATTTCAAAATATTTGTTTATACGGGCGAACTTTGACTTAATCGTCTTGAAAAATGATATTTAGTAATTTACGGGGTGGAATCAAAGATAAAAAAAATATATTTTTTTTATTTTTTGCGACGATGGAAAAAAAATCATCACCAATACATGCAAAATTGCAAATAAAATAGTTCATTAATCTTATCATTTTAATAAAACTATAAAAATAAATTATTTCATGTAATATAAAAAATATATTTTAAAAAGTATCCAAAATATAAAATAGTAATTATAAGTGTTACAGCTTAAAAAATAATAATAAAAAACAATGAAATCCTAGAATATGTAGCATTATATTGAATGTAGTAACGCATAATAAAATACACGTTAAATGGACACAATACAAAATATTAATCCGGTATAAATTGACATTCAAAAACAGTTTAATATATAATAATGGTCATAATTAATAGCAATTGATACGTGGATGCAATTTGAATATGGACGTGACCGGTTCTTCTATTATCGCAACAACGAATACAATTAAAATGTACTTAATGTATATTACGAAGGTATTTATATAAATTATTGCCAATGTGAATTATAGTTTGTAATTATAATTGGAAATAATGCTATTATAATTAGACTAGATGAATCATTTATTAAAACAATTTCATGTAATAATAATAATAATAATAATAATAATATAAATGAAATAAAAAAATTTAAGTTTTACCACTAATTTTTTATTGAAAATCAATATATTGGCGACTTAAGTTTTAATTTGTGAAGCTCATTATCATAACACCATCTGCAAGCTTTCCTCGTTTTTAACTAAAACTATGTTTTTGAAACCGGTTACTCTATCTAAAACCTTTAAACCATAGTCTTCAAAGTAGAATAACTTCAGGTTTCGATGAAATTCCAATGTCTGTATAAAATAATATGAATAATAATAATAATAATAATCTTTATTCTATTGCACCTTGTTAAAGGTATACATATAGTCGATTTTCAATATTTTAAAATCATAAGAATGGTTTCGACCTTTACTACGTGGTACTTAAGTTTTGACTTGTGAAGGTCATTATCAAGTCGAAACTTAAGTCGCTAATATATTGATTTTCAATAAATATTTTTGTGGTAAAATCTTAGTGAATTGTTTTATTTTATGATGAAGTACCACGTAGTAAAGGTCGAAACCATCCTTATGATTAAATTAAATAACTGAACAATGTCAAAAAGATTTTAAAAAAACTTATTGTCATGCTTGCATAGGAAGAGTCATGACAAAATTCATTGGTGGCAACCTTTTTTATGTTATAGTTAAAACATGAAGCTTTTAACGTGTTGTACAGCGAGCAGCAAGGTAGAAAAACCTGCATTTTTCAAGAAATCATATAGCAAGGCACATTTTAAATTTTAAAGATGATGTTTATATATATATATATTTAGAAGCTGACTCGTATAAGTGCTTGGCCAATTGCAAAATGACTTAAAATATTGCATTCTACAACTTAGCTTATTCCGCCCATTTTACATATTTCTTTGAGTAAATTTTTGAGAGTAATTGTTACACCAGGCACAGTTAATCTTGACTCGGACATTTTAGTTGCAGATAAAACAACTTTTGCATACAGTAACAGAAAAATCTGGAGTCAATTTATGCAACAACAGAAATGGTATATAGAAGAAAAATGGAAAAAAAGACATAAAAAATTACATGAGGTGAAATAACTGAAAGAGATAGACAAAGGCAAGAAGAAAAACACGAGTGCACAAGTAAAATAAGAATTATAGAAATATAATAGAAACCGACGCGTCGGTACAACATGTATTAGCTTACAGTTTGTAGGGTGTTTGGAGAAGTCAATGAATCAATTACATATATGTTGAAACAATGCGGCGAGATGAGAGAATATCGGATATTAGGTTAAGAGAAATCTTGTATATTTCTTGTAATAATCTTATATAATTATAATGTTTATTGCATAATTGTAATAAACATTATGTTTATAACTTTATTGATTGTAATCGGAAAGTAATAATTAATTATGAAATAAATATCTTAAATAGCTAAAACGTTTCAAAATTATAATAACTATTTGTAAAACATTGAAAAATGTTTGTCGTATGTTTGTATTGTAATAAAAATGTACAAAAAGCAGTTTGTAAAACGACGCAAAATGTTTGTAAAAAGTACATTTTAAAGTTTTTGTTTTGTTGCTCAAATAACCGTTACATAGTGCAAAGAGAACTGCCAGTCTAGTTTTTCTCTATTCATTATTTATTTTAATATATTTAAAATGAATTAAGTATAAACTACAAAATTTGATTATGTTTTGTAATTATTGTAATTAAACTTAGCGTCACGCAAATCTATCTCAATTTTACTCTTCGATTTTATATCTTCTCTATTTTTTGACGCGTCTATACATTAAAAATTAAACTTTGACGCAAAAGAGAAAGGTAGAGAAAAAGAAAGAAAGGAAGATGTAATTGATGACTGGAATTGAGAGGAGGAACATCAATACATATACAAATTAATGAATATTGTTTGTCAGTGGTTGTTACATAACTCCATATCAATGTATATAATTATAAATTGGTATAATTAACTTACTTGGATACATATTTAATAACTTATAAGATAACTTTGGTGCCGTCGTACAGTGGGGCAAGATGCTATAAAAGCTGGCTTTAAATTAAAAAAAATCTTAACCTGCACAATCTAATTTTTTTGTAAACTACATATATTGGGTGATACGCATATGTGCACTTATTCCTTTTTTCACCTTACCCCTTTTATTACTTAGTTGATTTGCCCACTGAGATTGAGCGTGCCGCTTATTATATAATCAATTTTCATCGCTGTTGTACCGCTATAATTAAAATAAATTTGTAATTTGTAATTTATAATTTTTGAATCAATAAATTAAGGCATATATTTTCAAATTCTATTAATTTTTTTAATAAAATTGTCAAATATTGACCAAAACTCACCTTAAAAATTAACGATTTTTAACTTCATACTTAATGTTTAGATACAACATTGTTTGTCAATTAAGGCCGATATAGCATTTCTATTTTTTATCGCTTTTGCACCTATTAGAGAGTTTATTACAAAAAAAAATCATTCGTGTTTGTCAACACTGTAACATTAACAATTCTATTTTTTGTTTTGTTTTATAACATATATTTTGTTAAAAAAAATAAAATATAAAATAAATATAAACTTTTTGTCACTTGATATTTTAAACTTCAATAAAAGGTGTGTAAGGTTTCAAAAATATTAAATTGTACTACGACAATTGTTTTACCACACTGTGGCATCATCAGGCAGATGAATAATGAACTTTACAAGTTAACAAATGTCTTATATACAACAAAGCAGCACTCGTTGTTAACTCGTAATGTTCATTATTCATCTGCCAGATGATGTCACAGTGTTGTGAAATAATTGTCGCAGTACAATTAAATGTTTTTGAACCCTTACACACATGTGTTTTATTGAAATTTACAATGGAGTTTCAACACGTACCAGTCGCCTCAATAAATAAATAAATTTTTGTGCATACATATACATACATATATAATATAAAACTAAACAACTTTGCCTAAAAAACTATTTTCTATCTTCGAAAAACGAGAAGTTATAACTTGTGGCGTGTTTTTAGAAACACATTGTATATGTTCTAGGCAAAATTTTACTGGCATGTGTTTTATTTGTTTCTTCAATCACCTCTAATGACCTCTTAGTAACGTTGTTTTCAATTTAACATTCCTCATAATTTGATGCCATCTTTTATAGCATCTTGCTCAACTGTGCGTCGTAGCGGTTGAGAGACCGTCTAATAATTGTAATAAAAGTATTACTTATGCTGTGTGGTCCAACTACACTTACATTTTTTTATTAAATTTTGTAAAAATCTTAAAAACATCTATCCCAAAGTTGAATCACAATAATTAATTATTATAAATGTGTCCGCCAGACCATAATTTGAATAGTTTATCTGGCGTATATTATGTGATGCAATTAATTATTCACGGAGTGATCCCCAGGTGCGCGTTTCCGCAACTCTATCTAATCGTCTGTGCCGTCTGTGCGTCTTGATGCAAAATTTGGGGCGCAGACGCCGCCGCCCACAGTGTCGATATACCTGAGGGGTCCGCATTGTATATGTGCCAATAGCTCCTTTGGGACACACTAAATGCTCGGGTGTACTTTATGTGGCGACAGTCTGTCCTACTTCCATAGATTAAATAAGGCTCTCGCCTCAAAGATTTTAAGCCAGCTTTTCTATAAGGATAATAGTTTCGGTTAGGTAAATCCGTTTGTATTTTATAAGGCGCGCACAGCACAGGACTTTAACTTTAATCTCTTATCTCTGTATTAAATTGAAATTTGCTTTATTTCATACTAAAATTAAAACACAACATGAATAATTTGGGTAAAATAATTTACCATTTAATGAAGTAATTTAATCAAGATTATAGAAGACAATAATATCTGTTTTGATATTGAATTGCTGTGTACACGTTCGTGGTTATCATCCCGCCAACTTGATGAGCTGGTTAGTTATTCAGTCTAAAATCTCGGCAATAAAGTAGAGAAATTTAATTAGGATTCAGTCGATATAGTGAACCGGGAGCGGAATAATAAATAAGTCTGTAATAATACTCAAGCACCGAGTAAGACGGGCCTAAGGGTATCAATCGTTCTGAATACAAAGGGGTGCCTTAGAAATAAAACGTTTGAAAGGAGAGACAGTTCGTGTGGAAAACGGACGTGACCAATAACTACTTTTGCTTATTGTTACACTCTGCGAGAAATGTCTTGTTACCCGTTCCGGCGGCGCGAACCGCGAACTCAACCACCCGTCACATTTTCACAATACTGAAAGAAATAAATATAAAATAATATAAAGCGTTAAAGTATTAATAAGTTGCGACTTTATATGCCACTCTGCTATTTAAAAATATTAAAACAGGAAATATTCAACTTCTTTCAACTTAGAAGATAGGGGGGTTTTACACGGCTCATAGGACTATGTGAAACAAAATTTTATTCATATCTTATCTGTTATGTACGTTTCGAACATCACTTATTATTATTCTTCATTACTAAAATTACAGTTAGAATAAAGGATTAATGTTATTATTTATTATTGGATTATAAACAAACTTGTCAAAGATAGACTGTGTCCTCAATTGCATCTTTCAAAGCTTCCAAGGTTTGACGTTGAGCTTTGTAGACTTCTCTTTTGAAGAATACACACAAAAATGTAAGGCGTCAAATCCAGGGATTTCGGAAGTTATGGAACATCTCGCAATAAAATTAGGCGACCGAAAAACAGCTACGGCGGAAGATCGCGTAAACGACGCCATGGGCAGTGACTCTTTCTTGCTGAAACCAGACGGCTTCTGGATTACGTTCTTTCATTTTAGATAGTAAAACATTTTCCAACATCTTGCAATAGCGAGTTGAATTTGCTGTTACCCTTCCTTTTTATAAAAATATAATAATAATAATAATATTTATTAATGTAGAATCACAATAATGTTCAATCATGATATTAAACTGTTAACATAACATTCTAAAAGTGTATGTTATTAAATATCGTTGCTTCACACACTACGGCAAGGTCACTACCGGTACGGTTAGGTCGGAAGAGTTTGCTAATTTTAGTAGTCACGGAACTCAGGTTACTAAAATTAAAATGGTTCTCCCGACCTAACCGCACCTCACCTGCCGTTTTACGTGCTCTGGAAATCCTAGTGATTGTTTGAAAGTTGCGAGGTCATTCTCCCTTACCCTCTACTTCCAAGCATATTTTTGTAACTTATAAAAAATGCAAAGGACATAATAAGTAAATGTAAAACATTATATAAAATTTGAATGTAAACATTGCAATTTTTACATATTGCCAAGCATTTAATGGCTTGTTGTTCAGACCCGTGTTTTGAGGTATGCACCTCTCATCCGTGTACTTTGCAATAAGCCAAGCAAGAAAAGTATAATATTTGCAACTTCGCTCGTGGGTTAAAATATAATATAGATATAAAGTATACGAATAGTCGTACTAGAATGCCATCTGTTATTAACTAGTAAAAAATATTTTGTTTGTGAATTCACCGCAAGCTTTAGCGGTTACCAATTCACGAAGAACGAACTAGTCAGATGTTGTAACATTTTATTTCATTCCGTTAATAATAATAGCATGAATAGTATTTGTTTAATGTTGGTAGTTTTTTTAACATTATTTGGTTATGGGCGAGGGGTTAGTAAATCTAAATGGTTGGCAACAATAAGTAGGTCTAGGCGTGCTAAGAAAGAGTTGCACTGAAGGGTTCCTTTTGGGAACAGCGGCCGCAGCAAGTAAGATAGTGAGCTGTCCCAAGTACAAGAAAAGACGTGGGTTTTGAAAATGCCACAAAATACGATTGCACGAATTGTTATACACAAATTAATAAGTATTTGAATTATTAAATACGTGAATGAATAGAGATCAAGAATACCTTTGTGTAGGAAAGGCTATATAAATAAGGTATATATGATTTTGCAAAATTTCTTTGAAAAAATAAATTTGATCTCTTAGTGCAGATATTTGGCCTTTCTCCGCACGGTGAGAAAGTACCTTATAAAAAATCAAT
>JARJEC010073311.1:0-13199 GCA_030264575.1 Tachinus sp. AB-2021 | reverse complement strand
AAATAATATATATATATATATATTATTTCACTATCTTAAGTAAATACATATATTGAAAGTGGAAAGTGGCTGCAATAAACATAACAACAAACAACATAACCAACATAGCCATTCCCTTTTTGGGATTAATATTTTTGCATGAAAAATATTTATTATATGTTAACAATGATTTGTTTATAATAAATATTTTTCATGCAACAATATTAATCCTAAAAAGGGAATGGAAAAGAAATGTTTAAATGTTGCTGCAATATATTACAATCATTGATTTAACAATAATAATAGGAATAATTTATTGTATTTTCCGTTAGTTTATGGTAGTTTGTGGTTATGTTGTTTGTTGTTATGTTGATTGCACTTTCACTTTCCACTTGCAATATCTATTTATTTAAAATTGTGAAACTATATATATATATATATATATATATATATATATATATAAATAAATAAATTCTTGTTAGTTGATACATTCACGTAGATAGACGGGACCTTTAAGAAATTCGTTATAATAATATAATAAAATAATCCGCTCGCCGCCCTATAGTAAATACATGTAAAAAAAATGCGAAAGATACAGTAGTGGAGATGTGACGTCACATTAATGGTTCGTTCCGCGTCAAAAACGTATGCGTACTGCGTACATTTGTTAGTGTCAATCAATTATGTTATTTAAAAAAATTTAAATAATGGATGATCCAATGGACTGTACGACGCCGGAATTAGTTGCAGTTGCAGAGTAAGCAATTCATACGCTTATTCTAAGCAAATCTAAAAAACTGTACGAGTTTTACGTACATACAATAGATTTATAAATTGGGCATAAAATAATAAATATAATAGACCGTCTACTCCATCTACACGTCTCAAACTTTATCATATTAAATAATTAATTTTTAATCTATATATTGATATTGTTTATATACATTAAAAAAAACGTTAGTAAAAGTTTTTTTAGTATATAAACAATATCAATAGTAAATTAATATTATACAAATTTTAAAAATTAATATATTAAATGTAAATTTACACAAAACTAAATACATACATTGTATAGAAAAAAATATATAACACATAAAATAAATATTATACGTGCGTAATAGAGAAACTCGATGTAAAAAAAACTGCTGCAGTTATTACATCTGAAACATGAAATAATTATTAGTTAAGATATTAAATATAAACATTTTCTTATAAAAATAACCAGTAGCGGATAGTTGAGGTAAATTATATTTGGCAGCCCCTCAATATTTTTATTGGTAGTGATAACATTTATTTAAATAATGAAACAGTCTTAGTTTGGAGAAAAGCTGAGGCACTTAGATATGTGCCTCTTTACCCTAAAAAATATAATGTTGTATAGCAAATATATAGCAAAAAACATATGGATCCATTTTTGTTGAATCCATTCTGAATGCGCAGTGCAATAAAAAGCGCCTCAATAAAAGTTCATAAAAATGTATTATCAAAGTTTTAAGAATTTTAATTAAATTATTAAAACAAATGGTTTTCTATCTAAATACTCCAGGTAACATTTTGAAAGCAGCTAATAATATGCCAACTGATTCAAAACAAAACAAAAGAAAATGTTAGTATCATAAAATCTATTACTGGCTCCTGGTCTAACAATTTTATTTCCAAGTTGTTAATAAGTAATAGTTATTTATTTAAAAAATGCTATATTTCCGATAAATGCGGTAGCCGGATGAGTCGAAGACGAGTCCGGCTGCAGCACGAATCAGGAGTTTAGTTTTTCCGTGTAGCATACATATTTTTATGCGATTAAAAAGTTGTATAAACCTAAATATATAAAGTAAAGTCATTAAAATATAGAGATAAGTTTTAAAAATTATATAAGTTCAACTGTCGTAGTAATACTTTAATAAACTAATACTATAGTAATAATCATAAGCAATAAATTGTANTCATTTATTAGTAATAATTAATACTAAATATTATTATTATTTATTTATCATAAATGTTTAAGGTGGACTGTTTTATATCTTACGACCATCATGTTCCGAAATAATTTTTTTGGAATAGTGCCGAAAAGTTCGTTGCCTAATAGTCCAAGATCCCAGAACCGCTAGACCTACGTCATTTTATCAAAGCTAATGTTTTGCGAAAGTAATAAAAAATTTAAAAAAGAACTAAAACATTTTATCCCATATTAATATAAAGAAATAAAATTTTAGTATGTATTAATAAAAATTGTCTTAATTAATTAATCTTTGTTAATTTCTAAATAATTATAAAGTATATAGTATTCATGAATTGCTTTTATTGTTTTTACAAATTGAAATAAATACAAAAGTACATTAAAACTAAAAACATTATTAATTTCAACATTTGAAATATCAATTTGTTATTTTAGGATCATTTTTTGTGTAATAACCTTTCCTGACCCTCGAACATATCATTTTACCTGCAATGCCTTTGAGTGTTTATGGAAAGACCGACAATATCGGGATTGTCGAAAATGGTTTGCAACAAGTTTGTTAACACGCTCGCGTATGTGGATTAGCCTGCTTTGACAAAAGCAGTTCACAAGCCGCTTATGAACATCTAGATTGTCAACTTCTTGCGTAGATTTTAGTTTGAGAGGAAGCCTCACTATTAAATTAATTAAAAGAATTTATAACTTATATTGACTATATGTATTTATTGAATTAGATAGAACGTATAGATTATAAAAACTATAATTTCTAAACTTAAATTGTTTTTAAAATATCTTATATTATGAATATATTTAGTATTTGTATTTGTTGCTCGCCGCGAGTACTTCAGGTTGTGTGTATCGAATTAAGGTTAGTTTGTGTGTATCGAATTAAGGCTTGTTACTCTAGAAATTTGCCTCCGATATCTAGACCGTCATTAATTATTTCCCAATAGCGAATGGTATCGGTAGGCGGGTTATGCGGTCACCTATCCAAATGCTAACCATGCCTACGTTACTTAACTTTTGCAAACATTTGACACCGGCCGTAGTGGATGACACCCCGGCGGTTATTATGAACATCAATTGATCGTAACCAAACAAAAATTGTAATAATTCTGACAGAATTTATTGGCTGTCATTTAAATTTAAAAGTTAAATTCGTTAATTATTATAAGTTGTTAATAAAATGTACTTAAATATACGAGGGGAAATTTTTCCCGCTTTTCTAGGAAAACTGTACGTTGTATTCAAAATGTAAAATATACATGTATATGCGTCACTCTTTCTATACTTTTTGACGTCACCCAATTTGTTTATGCACTTGGTCCAAGCGGGAAACGAGTTTTTCGATTTAAAGGCTAAAAATACTGTCAGGCTATTTGCACAACTACTGACGGACGGCATACTTCACTTCATCATTACTTCCACATTGATGACCAGCAAGTCCTCGCTTTGTTGGACCGAAGAGATGATTATCAGAAGCATTTTGCGGCAAAATGTTTTATAAATAATTGAAATTGCTTATCTTATCTCAAGTTAATTAATATAAATCAAATGTTCGTGAAATGGGCTTATAAAAATATAATGATAAATAAAAAAGTTAATTGTCAATTCGTGTTAGATTGTTTTCATAGTTCTCTGCCGGAAGTTCTCCCATGATTGCCTATTACAATATTTTCTGTGAAACACGATTGTGGAGTGTTGCCAGACGTATTATAATTGTTATAAAATTACCATTATACTATAAATTATTATTGCTTTTTCGTATTTTGAATTTTATTAATAACCCTTACTGACATTTTTTAGGTCTAACTATATAAGTTTCACTTCTATGTTTTGCTCTTCATCGGGCTATGCGGATAAATCGGTTTTTACTTGTAGTAATCGGACTACGCAAATTAAATAACAAATTTGAGCTCTATTTGAGTTATGCGCTCTTTGACGGAAAGTCTTTAAATACTTATGCCTTCTCCCACCTTAACCAATTTTGTAAATGTAATACCACCGAAGTTTGGATACCTTGTATACCTACAAATTTATAATAAGCTGAGGGTATTTCTGTATACGTTAGTTTTTATATCGGAGAGAGTATACTATAAAATGATAATTACCACGAAATAAATAAAAGGTCGACGAAAATTTAAGCTTAATTATAAAATCGTAAAGAGTTTATTGTCCGTGCACATTTTCTTTGTGTATTATATATGTAGTAATTCACTTATTCGCCTTTTGCATTGTTACATTAAAATGACGACAATACAGCTTCCTAATAGAAAAAATATATAAATCAAGGTATTATTTTTACGTTAAATATACATATTAACTACGTGTATTTAGATATATACCTGTAACCTGCGTTGCCCTAACTCATAAATTAAGTAATTTACCGTGAATATTTACATTCTACCTAAGTTAATAATTGCTTGTGGAAACACTAAATAAAGCATCAAAGCAATATCAATCAATATATTATACAATTTGCTATTTTTAATTAAAGTAAATTACATAAACTTGTATTATATTATGTTCAAATGCAATCAATACATACGAAATTGATACACAAATATATTTCCGTATTAGAATTTATATTAAAATTTAGGTTTTACATTACATTGCCATTGAACATTTGGCTTGTATAAAAGTATAATAATAATAAATATAATTGAATTATTTGAATGCCAAATAAATTATTTATGTTCGTAAATACCTTAAAGTAATTTCTCGGTCCGATAGAAATATTTCCTGTCGTAATTGCATGGCTACATATTCATCTGTCAACCTTCTCATGTATGCTATATTTAAACGAAAAAATAACTTATCTGCTATCCACCTCCGTATTCCTAATTCGTTCTGACGCATTTTTTATCCTACGGCATTAATATTTCACGCGAAAAAAGAAACTTGAATTAAACGTCACAGAAAAAAATATCTGTACGTATATATCCATGTCACGTATAAATTACGAATCTGAACTGAACGCTGCAGGATAACGCAATTGCGCAAATCGGGTTGGTAATTTACACCGAACACAAAAACAGGAAGTTATTCCCCATACAAATCAAACAAATTGTCGATATTGCTACATAAAGTCGGGTATTAAATAGAATTGATGGTTGATGTATGAACTTTTTTTAAATTGTGTTTTAAAAACGGTACGTTTTCACTGTTTGTAGATAGATACGTGAGTCATAAAGAGATTAGATATGCTTATAATCATTGATATTGATCGATATAACAACAGCTTTTGCAATCGTATAATCGATTAAAGTAATAGTTATTTACGTTATAAGTCCGACAAATTATATCGTACAACTTTTTATTTCATCCTGTGAGCAATTTGGTTTGAAAAAACTTGAAAAATAAATACAATATTAAGTTGAAAGATTTAACTTATTTTAGTTTAATGTCAATGCTATTTTGATATTATTGTATATCATGTCAAGATTTGATTTGAATTTTTTCACGGAGATCGATTAATGAAAAAAAAATGTAACCAATACTCGTGTTAATGGCGATTAATAATCTCGATAATTAACAAGCTTGTTAATCAAGTAACTATTATTTGTATAAATCAAAATAAATCCTGAAAAATTGTAGTCCGGTAAGTATTTTAATTTTCACTTTCCGGACTGAAATGAGTCCGAGAAAACATAGTATGTGACGTAGGAAGAAATAAATAATTATTTATTATAATATTAAAAAATCACATAACATTTAAGTATATCTATATGCTCGTTTACGTTATATTTATTTACTTATTTGTTCTAAAATTGTAGTTGATTATTGCATTCTAATAATTATATTAATTGTGTTATCCATATAGATTTAACTTGAAAATCTGACCAAAAGAAAGTGACAAATCGAATATACAAAAATACAGAATATTTGGTTAAATTGTGACTGGATTGTGGACTAATGGAGCAACTAAACCGAAACTTAACCGTTTCATGTCATAGTTACATTTCAATTAAACGAAATGTCTCCGAGAAGTTTACTGATATAAATTAATAAACCTCTTGGCAACGTGTCAATTTTGTAACTTTGATATAAGGTACAAATGACTGCGAAGTAAAAGGCTCGTAGCTTTGAAAAGCTTATTGAATTCCTATCCCTCGGCTTCCTTAATCTCTTTCGTTTACTGTTCTTTAAAGCAAATATGTGCGTGTGTGTCGCTCACCCTTCTTATATTTTCAGTGTCCACTATCACTCAACCCATTGTGTCCAAAATGAATTTTCTGTGCGAACTAATACTGTGACATTATGTAAATACCAATGTGTTATTAATCAGCTGTTGGAGTTATGTTACCGGAAACTCTAGATAACGGACTACGTAGTCCAAACAACAACACTGGATTTTCTCGAAATAGAGGAAGTCTCTGCTTGAGTCCGGTTACTGGAACAACTATCGTTGTAGACAATAAGAGAAGGAGTTGGTGTGGAACTCCGTCATCAACACCTCAAATTACCGTTAAAAGATATGGGGAACTCGGCCATTTCAAACCAAGGTACATAATAATTTTGTTTTATTAGTTTTTGAAATTAAATAATATGACAATTCTGCACGTAATGCGTTTATATTTTAGTACAAATCTTTAGTCGTTTGAAGAATAGCTATTAATGATATAAGCGCGAAAAGATTTACTTAAAGTGCGAGGTTGTTGCCTGCACAACCAAGACACTAGACACTTTAAACTTTATCCGCGCGAGTATATAAGTATATATACACATTGCAAATATTGGACAAATATAACTTTACTTAATTAAAGTATTATTAAGTATATCATTTTTTGGTTAAGTATACTGCGCGTTAGAGAAAACGGGCCTCCCTAAAAATTTAATTATCCACTTATAAACTGTAAGAGTATTCAATAAATTTGAAAATTCTCCAATTTCTGATAATTTTCCGTTTGTATTTTATGAAAACGTCGGACGATGTGCTATAAGAATTACTGAATCAATATTGTAAATGTTTTGATTTTTTAAGTTAAAATAGAGTATAAAAAATAGAAATGCCGAGAAAGATAGATTTTGAAAAGACTGTAAAACAAAATGCCAATTTTTGAAGTATTGTTTTATCCACATTAAATTGCATTAAAAAGTATGTATTCGAGAAAATTTAAATAATCATTAATAAACTTTAAATATTTATATATATATATATATATTCGCAGGGATACATATACATTCGGCAAAAAATGCTTGTTTCCTGAATAGATGAAATGTTATTATTTATGTAAGCAATATGTGGGTATAACTCGCGAGTCAAGAAATTAAACATAAGAAATAAGTATTTAGTCTGAAATTTATTGTAAAATTAACACTTTTATGTGTACTTGGTATTATACATATCTTTTAGGTTATTTGCATTATTAATATTAAATGTTTTTGTTTAGAATTGCCATCTCTTCATATTTAGAATAAATTTTCAATAAAACCAAGTTGTTTGTATGCCTATAATGCATGCGAGTGTTTGTTATCATGAGTAAACTAGCGTTGAATTTTAGTTTCAAAGGTCCGGGAATATTGTGACATATTTCATTATTGATCGTCCATATAGAAGATAAATAATGCAGTAAAACGGATTAGTAAAGTTATTTTCAAACAATGCAACGTTGAGTGACAATACAACCCCTACCAAACTTAATAATGCTCACAAAATTGCATCGAATTTAGAATTTAAGGACACTGTGCTTTTTATGTTGTTTTAGTGACAGAGATGTTGAGTCGACCTTTTTTCGTTGATTGTGTTTTGTATTTGTCTCGCTTTCATTTACGCTACAGTGTCAATGACAGTGGAAAGCAGCACAGAGTAAGTAATTGATACTCGAGCTATTTAACTCGTTCAGCGTTTCAATCAAAATTCAACCGCTAAACAAATTATGTTGCTTAATTATACCTCGAGGGAATCAATTTTATTTTAACCCTCTTCTAACAGTACTCTCACAAAAACAGTAATGAGTTGTTTGATATGGACTTGATGATATAATCCAGCTAATTTTCGTAACACATAAAGTACCATTTTTAATCTGTTTATAATTAAATTTTGCCGCGGTAGTGCTTGTTTAAAAAAAAACAAATATATTGTTTGTGATTTGAATTTTACTTAGCATTATTATTATCTTTATAACAATATGAACTCTATAAAAGAAAAACAATGTGTACTTCATCTTTATAAGTACACCATGGAAATAATATTTTGAGGCATGTTTAAGAATTGAGCTTAAAATCAAATTACATTCTAGATTTAAGAAATGTAATTAAAAATAATTACTACACCATTACTCCATTTTGAAATAAATGTTAAAAGATTCACCTCCAATACTCTACTAATTGAGTTACCGAGGTACCTTAATTGGCATCGGTTCAATGTTCTATATGCACGTCGTAGTGAATTTTTGAATTATTTATTATTTATATGTTTAACACATACAGTTGTAGGTATGTCTAGTCTATGCTAGCTACGCCACAATAATATATAATAAATCCCAGCTTAATTTATATTTATTATTATTATAATACATATGTAACTTTTGTTTTTAAAACTTTTAACTTGTAGCGTGGTAGTTAGCACTGTAACCAAGGCTACCGTACAGTTTTTAATTCTGTCTCGCAACGAGAAAAAAAGTTAAATACAAAAGTTACATGACTTTTGTATTTAACTTTTTTCCGTAGAATCTGCAATAAAAATGGGGTTCCTATTTAAGAATTTAATTTTGCCGCCTACCATCTCCTGGGGGGTGAGTGTGGTTGATAGTAGTATCATTGGTAGATTGTTCGATCTGGTGTGTATTTCTCAAGATATTTCACTGTTTCGGTAATTTTGACTAAGCCTGTATATTTCATAATATTTTCTACATGTTTAACTAATTATCATGTGTTATACATAGGTATCAACCATGATTGAAGTATTAAGTCTATCGCTTAAAACAATCTAGGAATTTTACAATAAAGCCGTTCACACCGAAATGTTTGCTGATAGTTTAGGAGCGTACGCAGCAAACATGTAGAAACATGTATTTGGCACCTGGAAAAACACAAACACTGTAGAATTATAACATTTATCATTGTCATTTGATTAATAGATGGGTATTTAGATGGGTCTTTAATATTCTAACGGCTCATGTATACTCACTCAGCTGCATTATGCAGGGAAGTAGGCAGCGCATTGGGCAGGCGCTTCGTTCCGCTAAGAGTAAATTTTTTTCATATTTTTTCTTTTACTTTATTGCATCATGGTTAGTGAGTATAGGAGCAATAGCTTGGATATAGTGTACATTTCCGACTTGCTACATACCCAAATCACTGTTTGTATTTGCTATCGACGGCTGTTTTTTGGAAATATTTCAAAGGAATGTTTGTATACATTTCGCTTTGTTCCATTGTGCTTTCAATTAGCTAGGATATATTATATTTTATTGCGGCGTCAATATGAAATAAATTGAATTTAATAGATGCATTTTTTATTAAATTTATAAATATATGTATGTATTAATAAATTTAATTGATATAATAATATTAACATTGCATTGCATTTGATTTTTAATTAAATAAATTTCATTTAAAAAGAAGTGTTTATTTCATTTTTAATCTTCTTGGACGTATTGAATAAATGTCAAATTATTTCGTGTATTTATTTTTATTATGGAGTTGTTAATAAACCATGTTTGCCTGAATTTCTGTACATTTTTCTGCGGCTGCTTCAAATTCTGTCATCCATTGTCGGTGGTTGAAAGAGAAATAATTAAAAAGGTTTTTGCCAAAATGCTGTTGATGCTGCAAGCATTGCTCATGGTCCTGGAAATATAAATAAAAGCATCTGTTTTTTTATAAGCTGATGTTTGTACGATATTTTATTAAAAACGATGCTGAACATAAACATGCTTGCAACATCAACAGCATTTTGGCAATAACCTTTTTAATTATTTCTCTTTCAACCCCCGACAGAAAAACATTTTTTGTAAGAAATAATAATTTTAAATCATAAAAATTATAAAACACATGTTGCGTTTTAAACATCTCAACCCTGATTAATCAAATGGCGTATAGCTATAATATTTATGAGCGCACTATATAATTAAAATTTTTGAATGGAGCCTAAGTTGAAATTAGAAGGTTATAATTATTAAATAATTACTACGCAGTTATTCTATATTGAAATTATCGTTTAAAAGTGTGGGTGAGTTTAAAAGTTTAAAAAATATTGAAAATCAATGAATTGAATGTACAAGTAGCGATAAAATGCACTAAAGTAATCCGATGTGATATAACCGAGGTCATATAAATCTAAAACGGCATAACATTTTTAGGAATGAACGTACAACAACGATACTAGTGCCATGGGAATGGGAACTGCTGAAAATCTATGTATTCTAATATAAAAAAATAATTACACACTATTAAAAATTAATAAAAATAATTTAAAAAATATTAAAGATTAAAAAAAAGTCGAAATAGATAAAACTTGTGTAGCTGAACAACTTTTGTTAAAAAAAATTTTCGGACCTACAAAACTTTTTAAGCCGTGACGTATCAAACATTGAAAAATGATAATCGTCTATTGATTTATATGGATTATCTCTGTTAATGTAAAACATACAAAAATAAAACACACGGCAATCGAAAGGTACTAAAAAATTAAAATCATTTGATATACAACTCGACACAATTGAATGAATTATAAAATAATTAAACTAATTAAAATAAATTAATTATGGTTAACGTACTAATCAAATGATATAAATCAAAATTTAAAATACCTTTAGACAAAACTAGTTAACCCTAACAAAATTTATTAAAAATTAAAAAAAATTAGACAGCCTATAGATTAAAAATTACATCTATTTATTCCAGGAGTTCCAGGTATCCAGAATGTATTGAACACATGTCTCACCATCTTCAACAGAAAAAAGGCATTACCGGCAAAAATAAATGTTACATAAAATAAAAACGGCCAATTATAACACATTCATACATAATTTCTTATAAATTTCTATTGCTAGATTAAACTATTTGCAGCGGATGACATCCAGGTATATAGATAGTAGTTAAACTTATCCTGGACCATCTTAAGCCGAAACCGAGGAGCGGGTGGCAAAAATAAAAGTTACATAAAATAAAAACGGTCAATTATAAGACATTCATACATAATTTCTCATAATAAATTTCTATTGCTAGAAACATATAAAGAACACGAAAGAATATATTAAGGCGGAGCTAAAAAAATGGATTATAGCGCTATACCGCTACCGCAACTATAAAAATTTCAAAATCCAAACGATAGCTTCAATTACAACCGCAGAACTAATCGGAATCGACCTAGCTCTACACTAACTACAAAAATAATCTAACAAACAACACCACAAAACACGTCATTTTAACCGATTCTCTTACCGCACTCCAAACCTTAAAAAAATCCTAAACTTAACAACAAACTCAATCACGGAAAAAATCTACACTACTATAGAACATCTAAAAAAACACGAACATCATATAATACTGCAATTGATACCAAGCCACTCCAACACAAATGGAAACGATCTAATTGACCACATATAAAAACATATACAATGAAAACACAGAAAACGGAAGAATTTATAAGAAAATCCAATAGTACTAACTCCTAAACCATGGTTTACTAACCTTACCCTATCACGAAATACAACTAAAAAGTTAATAAGATATCAAGCGGACCACGGATTAACAGGTGACAAACAACACACATTTAAACAGAAAGATTCGCCATACTGCCCAACATTCAACACAATCGAAACCACAGAACACATCCTAGAACAATGCACAAAATACACCACTAGAAGGCAAACGCTACTCACAAAAACAAAAAAGCAAACGGTAAATGACGTATTCAAGGAAATATATATATATATATTACATAAATGACGTCAGAGAATACATTGAAGAACTACCAAACATATAAACTTACAAACACGGCAAATCATGGCTACATATCATCCGACAAAGCCGCTACATATATATTTATGTTATGTATGTAGAAATTCCGAAATAAAAAAAATTTAAAATATCAATTTAAATTGCTTGGGGAAGTAGTTTTCACACAAATAATGGCACTCATTTATTAAATTCAATTGAAGAAAATGATTTATTTATACTGAACAGTGGTACATCAACAAGATTGGGAAATGTTCAAAGCAATAGATTTAACACTCTGCAGTTCTGACTTATCTTTATATATCGAAAGGCTAGTATCTGAATACTTATTAGAATTAGATAATTTTATTATAAAAATGTTTATTAGTACAACTGAAAATTATTATACTAATCAAACATCTATTTAACTGAACCTTCTTTAACAAATAATGAAACAGACTATACAACATTTATAAATAACATAAATACTACCTCTGATCTGTCTAGCCCAATATACAAAGATAAATTTAATGGAAAGTTTTTTCGAAATTGGTGGAATGATGATTGCTCTAATATTTTAAAAGAACAACGAGAAGCAATACACAAATATAGACAAAATTCTACATACAGCACGTCCAAAAAATAATTAATGGAAGTAAACGCACATCTTGGAAAACATTCAACTCACAATTAAATAAAAATGTCCCAATTTTACAAGCATGGAATTCTATCAAATCATTAAGAAATATAAATTATAAAAATAAACAAGCCATTGCCGAAGGTATATGGACCTTAAATTTTTTTGATAAAATTGCTCCCCGCCAACTTTTAGCCCAAACAAGTATTCAAACGTTAACAATCTACAATCAAATTTCTTTTTAAACCCATTCTCAATAAATGAATCCTGTTAAATCAATCGCAAGAACTCTGCATCCGGATCGAACAATATTCTTTATGCAATTATTACCAATTTGCCTTAAATTCAACAACTGCTTCTAAAAAAATATAATAAAATTTGGCAAACGGGAAATATTCCCAATGATTGGAATGATTATACAATTATTTCAATATTAAAACCTAATAAGAACCGTGATAATCATAAGTCTTTTCGTCCGGTTTCTCTGGCATCATGTATGTTAAAAACCTATGAAATTGATTAAAGCAAGATTAGAATGGTGGGCAGAAGTTAATAACATACTATTGAAAACACAATATGGTTTCAGAAAAAACTATTCGAAATATGACGGTTTGTCACGTTTAATTACCGGTATTAACATGGCTTTTACAAATAACGAATACTTAGGCGCCATTTTTGTTGACATTGAAGGAGCTTATGACAATGTAAAACTGAATATTCTGAAAAAAAATTACCTGGTTT
>JARJEC010073306.1:0-10559 GCA_030264575.1 Tachinus sp. AB-2021 | reverse complement strand
TATATTTGCAGGAATGCTGCAGGTGGAGAATATCATCCAATAATTGGTTCGCGCAATAATTGGGTGGGTGGGTGGGTTACCAAAATAAAAAATACTTTACCAATTGTTTTGATTGGAGTAAGTGGAAGTATAAAAAATGGAAAATAGTTACATATTTTAGTATTAATTTAAAACAATGTGTTTTTAAATATGCCAGCGCATTCGAGAAAATATTTTCTCAAATTCAGTGTTGGTTTTATGGAAAATTTGACCGTTTTTTCAGTTTCGAAAATATTCAATTTTTTTAAGCACTTTACATCGATTTTGTTTTGTAAAAGTTTGAATATTTCGCAATTATTAAGGTATTAAGTTTATCTGTTATGTTTAACAGTTTTTGCATTAAAGTTGCAAGTTTAAAAAGTTATTTCATTAAACATTCCGTAAATCATGACCGATTTTAATAAATCGGAATAAATGGTCTTCTCCAGCTTTGCTTGTTTGGATTATGCAGATTTTTCCATAAAATTGATTATATCTTTCTCCCTGTCTAAGTTTATCAAATTTTTATTATCTCTTCTTAGCAAAGTCATTATCAATTTTAATATAATATTTATGTCCAGTAGCGTAACAAGAGTTTGGAAAACCACGGACACTACTAAATTTGGGGGCAAGGTTAAAATTAATGTCTTTCGCCTTTAAAATATTCCAATTGCTTTACAAAACTGGTCAAAATTTATATTTTTGGTGACCAACCCAAAAAAAAGGCTTTTTATTTTTTTTAGTTAGCAAATATTATTTCTTGATGTTTCCCTAATAATTTAAAAACTTATCAATCACTTATACTCAGTACCGTAACAAGAGCGAGGCAAAACCACAGACAAAACTATATTTGGGGCGCAAACTTAAAATTGAAGGATTTTGCCTTTAAAATATTCCAATTGCTTTGCAAAACTGACCAAAATTTATATTTTTGGGGACCAGCCCAAGAAAAATTGATATTTTTATTGTTTTTTTGTTAGAAATATTATTTCTAGATATTTTCCTAATAATTTAAAAGTATTCCTGCCTCTAAATTGATTTCAAGCTCGAGAATTGTAAACAAAGCAATTGTCAAACACCTATAGCAAAACATTTGAAGTCCCTGGATAATTCTTCATCAGGATTTAATTTTTAGATGTTTTTCATATTGGTCCGCCTTTCAAAATGTGGTTTTCTTACTCCCAAATTTCTTGCGACACTTCAAAGCAGTTCGAAAAACATTCGACGTATTGTGGTCTGCAAATTCTTTTTAGATTATTTTATTATTTTGCGTCTAAATTGCTTTTAGTCCGAAAAATACTTGTAGCTGTTGGTTCTACCAATTAATAATCAATTAAAGAATTTGATTATTACAACATCTACGAACAACTTTTGAAATGAATTTTGAACATTGAAACTGCGACTTTTAATGATACACAGCAATCTTCAAAGTTTTTTTACAGATTACGAGCCATAGATTAGTTATTTACTATTCTAGATTTTGGAATAAACTCTTCCTCCCTTTAAATCGCATTTTGAGCTTCAAAGTGCAATTTGCGCAACTACTAAACAATCAACCACAATCTATAAATTATTTTCTGATGATTTATAAACCATTCTGAGAATGGAATAAAGTTTTCTTGCTTTCAGAGCTTCAAAATTGATGTTTTTGATCACCAATCACAAAAAACAGTTTATGGTCTGCAAATTATTTTCTCGTGCTTTGCCAATAGACCATAGACTTAAATTCTTTCATCCTGCTTTATAAATTGCATTTTCTGTCCCAAACCGCTTGTAGTTGCTCGTTTTGGGCACGATCGAAGAATTTGATTATGTCGGCATCTTAAAAGTATTTTTAGATGATTTTATAAAAGTTCTTGAAGTTTTTTGCTTCAATATAGCAACATTGCTATTTTTGGTGAGCAACGTGACAAAATTAGTTTGAAATGTTTAGCTAACTATTCTGGATTTTAGAAATCTTTTTAACTCGCATTTAGAGCTTCATAACTGCAACCTACGAAACAGTTGAAAGCTTTGCACAGAATATTATCAAATAAATTATTTTCAGATAATTTATTAAGCATCGTGAGGTTTGGAATTGTTTTTGAATTGCGTTTAGAGTTTTAAAACCGGTATTTTTATACAAAATGGTTTTTGTGAGGACTGCTGCCCCAAAAAAAAAACGTTGTTGAGTGTTTTACTGTTGTGTCTTTCTGCCTTTGAATCCATTTTCAGCTTCGAAAGGCTATTTTTAAGTAGCAACTATTAAAAAGTTGTAGTCCAAAAACATTTTACAATCTGGATGTTACGTTTAGATGTTTTGGCAAAATTTCCGCGTTTTCAAACTGGCCTTAAATTGTCTTTGGACCTTCAATACCGTCAAAAATTTGTATTTTTTTATTAAACAACTATTTTTTCCACTTATTATATTTTTTTTATATAAAGCCCACGTTTCGAAATTAGGCAGTCTTACATTTAAATAGTTTTTTTGTAGTTTTATAATTTCAGTTTCTCTCACCAATAAAACATTCTCTTACATTTAAATAGTTTTAATAAAATAGTTTTATATAAAAATTAAAAAAAATTAAATAGTTTTTATCTTTCAGAGGCTCGAAATTGGGCGTGAAACTTCAAAAAAATTATTTAAATGTAAGACTGCCCAATTTCGAGCTTCCGATTGAGAATTCTATTGTCTGAAACCTAGTTTTAGATGTTTTGCTAGCGAAGGCTTCAAATTTCATCTAAGTTGTCTTTACAGTGTCCATTAGCTCGAAAATTAATGTTTTTGTGCGGTAATTACATAAAAGTTGAAGTTTTTGTAGAAATTGTTATCTACAAATTATTTTTAGATGTTTTGCCAAATACTTCAAAGTTAGAAACAATTTTTTGTCAAGCCTCTAAATTGTTAACAATTTTTGACAATTTTGGAGTTTTAGAAACAATTTACAGGCAGGAAGACGCAGTTTCAACGTCTTCCTGCCTCTAAATTATTTCTAAAACTTCAAACCTGGCAAAAATTGTTATTTAAATGGCAGCAACCACAAAACAGTTAAAGCTTATGTACATATCAATTGTCTGTATATATATATATATATATATATATATAAATAGCTTTAAAATTGCCTATTCTGTGCAGTGACTAGAAAATTGTTGAAGTTTTTGATAATTTTCTTTTCTCAAAGTCAGTTTTAAATTATTAGATGGATTTAAGTTTATGATCTATTGGCACAGCACGTGAAAAGAATTTGCGGACCATAAACTGTTTTTTGTGATTGGTGTTCAAAAATATGCCAATTTCAAACTGTTTGGAAGCACCAAAAGCAATTGGAAGAAACAAAAACTACATTTTGAAAAAACGATCAATTTGATAAACATTAACAATATAATCCAGGTAAAGATATACACATATATATATAACATCCATCGACCTCAACTGTTTGCAAAAACTGCAGTTTTTTTGCGATTTTTTAGCTAAAAAATCGATTTAGTAGCAAGTAAATTTTATTATAAGCTTTAGAACTATCGGCAAAATATCTGAAAATAATATTTGCACTATTTACATCATTTTCTCCTGGATTGGTGCTCAAAAATTACACTTTTTACCAGTTTTGAAGCGATTTGAACCAAAAAATCAAGTTTGAAGCAGGAAGGCTTTAGTATAAGCTTTGGAACAGTCGGCAAAATAACTAAAACTAATATTTGCACAATCAAATCATTTAAATTATTAGATGGATATAAATACACTTTTATTTCTATCTAATAACCAACATATAAGCAAGGATGGATAATTCCTCGGTTTCAAATGTTCTGTTAGTCATTTTGTGGCTTGCAATCCAATCCCACTACATTTGAGGTTGCATATTTTCCAAAGATTTGCATTTTTGTTTACCAATTGCAAACAAGTTTTTGTATAAATCGTCATTTTACAAATTATTTTTGGAAAATAAAAACGAAAATAAATTGCATTTGAGGCCAACCAATTTACATAAAAATAATTTATTTGACTTCTTAATCGCCTTTAATAAATTGTAACGTAACGATCACAGAATTGATTGGTGTATGAATTAAGTAAACTTTTAGTATGATGACATTACCGGTTACTGTGTAATTGATAGAAAATATAAATTTCCGGGCAAACATTTAAAAAAAAACGCCATTAGCACTGTACAATCATTAGCGCAATCAATTAATCACGATTCTTGAATGGAGAAGTAGTGTAATAAAAGCGTTTGCTTATATACATGTATTCTGGGCCGGTACAAAATGCCAGAAGCAGCCGAGCGTTAAACAAATAATTGTATTTTCTATTCTGGATTCCCATTAAAACCAGTATGAATTGCAATGTCTGTCCAATGGAAAAATCGACTTTATTGCTGGGAGTAATGCGGTCTTTAGAAACGAAAACTGCAGCGCATCAAGTCGCGATGCCAAAATAATGACAATAAAAAAATAAAATAAATAAAATTGCGCGTGCACACAGAGTGGCCCGTACTTCAGAACCAACAATCCGGCCGCAATCGCTGAATCGCTGTAGTGCATTGCAAACTTATTAAAACCAAATCGATTCATTCGGATCGATATTGCTCCTGTTCAATCCGGATCGGTGATTATTTTTCCATGCGTTTGTATTTTTTCCGGTTCTCGCAGTAAAATAAAGTTGGAAATCGAGCAAATTAATAAAGTTTACTACGATAATAAAACGGAATTATCCGCAGAATAATAAAGAGCGGGCAAAAGGCGTCTTCAAAAAGGGAATTATTAATAAAAGATGCAAAGCTCTTCGTTAGCATCGGGAAAGTTTTTAATTGAAATGCGCCGTCGCGGCACTCAATTAAAATCCGACTTTGACGAGAAAAAGAATCCAGCAAAATAGATCGAATTAAATATTACACGCGTATTATTGCGTTTTCGTCCCATCTCAATGCGTTTGATTTACGGCTTAAAATGATCGGTGGTTTGAATGTAAATTGTAACGGGCTCGGAGTAGTATGGGCCGGACTTCCGGGATAACTTCACTTAGAGAATAAATATCGAGCCATTATCGATTTGATG
Source organism: Tachinus sp. AB-2021 (assembly GCA_030264575.1). Lineage (NCBI taxonomy): Eukaryota > Metazoa > Arthropoda > Insecta > Coleoptera > Staphylinidae > Tachinus > Tachinus sp. AB-2021. The sequence goes on along the minus strand of JARJEC010073306.1, from coordinate 5,510 downwards.
TATATATTCGTTCGGTTATTACGTCCCACTAAATGTCGTAACGGCTATGAGAACGTTTATTATTCATGGTTTCATTTGGATGAGTTATTGTGTGCGAGTTGAATTTTAACTCTAAAGGGGAATCATTCCGCACAAATACTGCAAAATATTACAAACTGTTGAGAAATCGAATAAATGTTTTTTGTAAAATATTCAACAAGTAACAACAATTAATATAAGCCAAAGACAATTTAAACGTGGAAAGACTTTTATGAATTTTACGCAAACTACCCAAAAAGAATGGATAGGACTTAATATGTACATAAGCGTTAACTGTTTTGTGGTAGAAATAACAATTTTTGCCAGTTATGAAATTTTAGAAACAATTTAGAGGCACGAAGAAATTGAAACTACGTCTTCCTGCCTTTAAATTATTTTTGAAATCTCAAAAATTGTTAACAATTTAGAGGCAGGAAGACGTCGAAACTACATCTTCCTGCCTCTAAGTTGTTTCTAACTTTGAAGTATTTGGTAAAACATCTAAAAATAATTTGTGGATAACAATTTTTACAAATACTTCAACTTTTATGTAATTTCTACACAAAAACATTAATTTTCGAGCTTATGGAAACTGCAAAGACAACTTAGAGAAGAATTGAAGCCTTCGCTAGCAGAACTAGCTTTCAGAAAATAAAATTATCAATCGGAGGCTCGAAATTGGGCTTACATTTAAATAGTTCAAGTTTCAAAATTGCATTTTCTTACACCAATTAGATATTCTCTTACATATATATATATATATATATATATATATATATATATATATACTTTCTTTAAAGTTTCAAAATTGCATTTTCTTGCACCAATTAGATATTCTCTTACATATAAATAGTTTCTTTAAAGTTTCAACATTGCATTTTTTTGCACTAATTAGTTATTCTCTTACATTTAAATAGTTTTTTTGAATCTTCAAAATTGCATTTTCTCACACCAATTAAATATTCTCTAATTGGTGCAAGGAAATGCAATGTTGAAACTTTAAAGAAACTATTTATATGTGAGAGAATATCTAATTGGTGCAAGAAAATGCAATTTTGAAACTTTTCAAAAAAACTATTTAAATGTAAGACTGCATAATGTCGAACCTCCGAAACGTGGGCTCTATAATTAAAAAAATGATAAGTGGGAAAAATTGTAATTCTTATAAAAAAAATACCAATTTTGGACGGCATTGAAGGTCCATAGACAATTTAGATCCAGTTTGAAAGCGCGGAATTTTTGCCAAAATTTCTAAACCTAACATTCAGCTTGTTAATGTTTTTGGACTACAGCTTTTTAATAGTTGCTACTTAAAATAGCCTTTTGAAGCTCAAAATGGAATTCAAAGGCAGAAAGACACAATTTTAAAACCCGGGGTATTCACTAAAACACGCAATAAATTATTTTTTGGTTAGACATCCTCACAAAAACCATTTTGTATAAAAAATACCAGCTTTGAAACTCTAAACGCAATTCCAAACCTCACGGTGGTTAAAAAATATTTTTTTTTATAATATTTCAAGTCGTATAAAGACAACTATTTTTTCTACACATTTTTTTTATAAATTTTCTTTCTTTTTCATAATATTTCTAATTGGTGACTAAAAATTGCAGTTTTAAAGCTCAAAGCGCTATTAAAAACAGGAAAAGTTGATTGTAAAGCGCGGTGGTTAATAAAACACAAAATAACTGTAAACTAGTAGTCTGCACAAAGACTTTAACTGTTTTATGATTGGTGGCTAAATGTAGCAGTTTTAAAGCTCTAAATGCAATTTAAAAAGAGGAAACTCCAAAATCCAGAATAGTCAGCAAAACATTTAAAACTAATTTGTAGCTCGTACGACGATTTTGTCGTTAGTTTCAATTTTCGCAATGCTTTTCATAGACAAGATTACAAAACCCAAAAGTTATTCTTAGATGCTAAAGTAATCAAATCTTCAATTATTTATTAACTTGAGCTCAAAATTAGCAACTACAAGCAATTTGGGACACAAAAAGCAATTTAGAAGCAGGGTGGAAGAAGTTGAGTTTACAATCTATTGGCAAGGCACGTGAAAAGAATTTGTTGATCATTACTTTAAGTCTTATGTGATTGGAGAATACCAGTTTCAAGTTGTTGTGAAGCATCAAAAGCAAATTGGAGATAGCAAGACTACATTTTGATCATTTTATACATACAGAACAGTCTAAAAAAAATGTTACAATATAACTCACGTAACGAAAAATCTAATAACTTCAACTGTTTTGCTAGAAACGATCAAATCTGGAGCTTTTTGCGATTTTGAGCTAAAAAACAATTTGGAAGTAGGAAGACTTTAATATAAGGTTTAGAATTACGGACAAAAATTCAATTTTGAACTAGGAAGACTTTAATATAAGTTTTAGAATTGTGGGCAAAAAAGCAATTTAGAAGTAGGAAGATTTTAATATAAGGTTTAGAATTATGAGCAAAAAATCAATTTAGTAATAGGAAGACTTTAATATAAGGTGTAGAATTATGAGCAAAAAATCAGTTTAGAAGTATGAAGACTTTAATATAAGGTATAGAATTATGAGCAAAAAATCGATTTAGAAGTAGGAAGACTTTAATATAAGGTTTAGAATTATGTGGTGCACAATAGGATCCTTAAGACTAAGTTCACTTTGCAAGCATATGCTAGTCCAAGAAGAACTGAAAACAATTCCTTAGCAAAAACTCCTGGACTTCATAGAAGAGACAGAACTGTTAAAGGTGTAAGATGTCAGAGGTGCACAATAGGACCCTTAGGACCATTGTGCAAGGACGCTTGACAAACCTCTTGACAAACCTCAAGAGGAAAAAAAATGTGATGCATTGAAGAAGGACGATCAGCAAATCTAAGTTGTTCCTTTTGCAAGACAACAAATCCTTGAAGTTGTATGGAACTTCCAATAAGGAAAGAAGTAAAATATATGGAAGTTGACACTAGACTTCTACACATATTTGGAAAACGTGACCACGTTGGTGTTTTTTGCAACCAAAATGATGTCAAAACGCACTTAAGGACTAACACCAAATATGGCTAAATATAAGATAGGGTTGTAATTAGTCCTATTATTACATACGGAGCAATTGTATAGGGCAAAAAAAACATCCTGAGGAGTACAGCTAAACATAATACAAAGGATGGCTTGTTTGCTAACAACGGAAAAAATAAGAACGATGCTGATAGAATCCATGGCAGTACGGCCATCACAACTAGATGAAATTGTAACAGTGCAAGCAGCACTACCACAACTTTTTCTAGTTGTGATGGCCCAGGCAAGACAAGCAACGTACAGACTACAGATAAACAAACACGTTTCTCATTTTTGATTTCATAGACCAAGTATAACAAACTTGTTACATGAAAAACGTTCTTATAGTGGGGTCAGCTTTTATGAATTATTACTGAATTCAAAGGTCCTTTGAGACAAGTAGCTAAGGAAAAAATACCCAGGCACAGGGCAGAAAAACTTCTAGTTCACAGATGGGACCAAAAACCAAAAGAGCTAGAACTGGAATATGTGAAAATAAACATAAGCGGATGCAGATTACTCTGTGCAAATATGCCTCTGTTTTCCAAGCGGAAGTAGCTTTTACTATGCGATATTGCATTTTAATAAATAAAACAACTTTTTATATATCTAATCACAAAAAATATTTATTAAACCGGGCTAGTTTTGACCAGTTACCTGGTTGGTGATAGAAGCAAATTTGTTTTTATCACCGATCAGGTAATTGGTCAAAACTAGAACTGACTAGTTTTGACCAATTACCTGGTTATCATCATACGGCGATAGAAAAAATTTGTTTCTATCACCAATCAGGTAATTGTTCATCATCATACGGTCATCACAAAAGTCGAATAAAGACAACTTTTTTAAAAAAAAATTTTACCTATTTTTTGCGTTTTTTTTTTAAATTAATTTTCTTTGTGTTTCAGAACATTTCAAGTCGAATAAAATTAACTTTTTTTACAAATTTCTTTTATTATTTTTCTTTGCGATTCAAAACATTTTAAGCCGAATAATGATAACTTTTTCAAACATTTTTTAATTTATTTTCTTTGTGTTTTCTTTGTTAGTAAAATAAATATAACTTTTTTTCAACATATTTTTATCTATTTTCGTTGCATTTCAAAACATTCTAAGCTGAATAAATATAACTTTTTTTACAGTTTATTTTTAATTAATTTTCTTTGCGTTTCAGAACATTTCAAGTCAAATAAAAAAAAAAGATAACTATTAAAAAAAATTGTAATAATTTTCTTTTTTTTTAAACATTTTAAGTTGAATAAAGATAACTTTTTTTAACAAATTTTTTTAATTAATTTTCTTCGCGTTTCGAAACATTCTAAGCCGAATAAAGATAACTTTCTTCACATTTTTTTAATTAATTTTCTTTTCGTTTCAAAACATTTGGAGTCGAATAAAGAAAACTTAAAAAAAATTTGTAATAATTTTCTTTTTGTTTCAAAACATTTTAAGTTGAATAAAGACAACTTTTTTAACAAATTCTTTATTAATTTTCTTTGCTTTTCAAAAACATTCTAAGCCGAATAAAGATAACTTTCTTAACATTTTTTTAAATTAATTTTCTTTGCGTTTCAAAACATTTGAAGTCAAATAAAAAAAACTTTAAAAAAATATTGGAATAATTTTCTTTTTGTTTCGAAACATTTAAAGTCGAACAAAGATAACTTTTTTTACAAATTTTTTTATTAATTTTCTTTGCGTTTATTGGCATTTTAAGTCGAATAAAAATAACTTTTTTTACAATTTTTTTAATTATTTTTCTTTGCATTTCAAGTCGAATAAAGATAACTTTTTTAATAAAAATTTTTATTAATTTTCTTTGGATTTCAACTTTTTTCAACAAATTTTTTTCATTAATTTTCTTTGCGGTTCAAAACGTTTTAAGCCGAATAAAGATAAGTTTTTTTATTATTTTTCTTTTTCATTGAAATATTTTTTATTATATAATACATTTTATTCAATTGATCACAAAATTGGAGTTTTGGAGACTACAATCTATAAATCGCAGCTAAATTATCCGCTCATCTAAAATGTAATAAAGTAGTAGTACATATTTGCTGAAACATTCTAGATGGGAATAATAAAAGATAAATGGTTGAATTATGTATAACTGATGCAGCTACTAAGAAGATCCAAATAGAAAAGGTGGTTAGGTTAGGTTAGGTTAGGTTAGGTTAGGTTAGGTTAGGTTAGGTTACAATATCCCCAAAATTATTTCACCACTTTGGCCCTAGCAGACGTTTTTAAAAACCTAAAATGGAAAGGCAGAGGTATCAGCATCGACGGCAAGCACCTACACCATCTCCGCTTTTCAGACGATTATCCTTATTATCGATGAACTACAAAATATGTTAAAGAAGCTTAATACAGAGTCAAAAAAAGTAGGCCTAAAGATGAACTTAGAACTTAGGGAAAACCAAGATTATGAGCACACTCGATACAGTAGTCAATATTGA
>JARJEC010073304.1:0-13563 GCA_030264575.1 Tachinus sp. AB-2021 | reverse complement strand
TTTTTTACACCAAATGCACTTTAGCCGTTTGCAAATAGACAATATTTATTTTAACACCAAAACACTTTTATTTATTATGGTGTGTGTAGTGTACAGATAGACCGACGCCACATGACCATAACACCGCTCCTCACCGAATCGTTTCCGAACGTATCTATTGACGTTAACGGCTGCTCCAGCTGTTCGCCTACATAACGCATGCGTATTACTACAAAATTTAAGGATTAGCCACAGAAGTTCAATATTACGAACTTTCAAGGCCAAATCTTAAAGCTACGGCCAATGCCAAATTTCTATAAGTGGATATATGACTACTCTAGTATTTAACTCGCTAATGTTAAATCTAAATTTATTACTAATGCTAAATCGGTTCCATAAATTCGCCATTAAAATTTAAGCAACAAAAAATTTATTAATTAATAACATTATTATTAAGCTTATGATTATATCTTTATGATAATTTGTTAAAATGTCACTGACAGTTGAATTGCTAAATTGTGAACTTATTTATTGACTTTATTTTAGTATACTTCACTTTATACAATCTTATTTAACGCACTGGATTCATGCTGCAGCCGAACTCATCTTTGACTTGTCCGGCTACCAAAATATAGCATATATTTGTACTTGTAACATAAATAACTATTATCGTATCAATGTCAAGTGTTAAGACTTCGCAATTATAATAATATCAATATTATTTATAACAATTCAATTTGTTTGTATTGTATAAAATTATATGTCTCCCATTATAATTATTGTTATTAAGTTAACTGTAATTAATTTTAGCGGTGCAATAAAATGCTAAGTAATTTGCACAAATTTTGGTGAGATCAGTCTCTAACCTCTAAAAAGCACATCGTTTCACGAAAATTAACGATTTATGTTTATAAAAAAACGTGTAATAACTACAGCCATTTATAAAAAGCAAACAATATTCATTCGTTGTTAAATATAATGATTATTTATAAACCTCAAAAAAAAACTATCAAAATATCAATTCTCTAAAACACAAGAATACAGAAGAAAACAAACACAAAACATACACATCTAATTTAAACATAATTCCATTAAAAATACTCGTTGAAATTTATGCAGATAGAAAGAAGTTTTACCACACCATTAATAGACAAATTACTAAATAAATAATTGTTTCTGCAAATACTGTTAAAATTTAGAAGCCTCTTTCAATAAATCCTTACTCATCGGTTTCTTCGGAAGACCTGCTTGAAGAAAGACTGGTCGAATCTCCTGATTCGCTTGCTTCCATCTTTGGTAGACTAGTGGACGAGGATGGCGCGAACAATTTTTTGGTGAAGCTGTTGAAACTGTTTCTCATGAAACTATCGCTTAGACGGCCGTTCGTATGGACACTAGAAACGCGTACAAAAACAAAAATAAAATAAAATAATAACAAATTAAAATAATAACAAAAATAACAAAATAAGCGTGTAACGCGCGCGCTTCATTCCGACACACTGTACAGGAAATGATTTGTTAAGCAAGTAAGCTACCCCGGCTAGAAAATGTTTGCGTTGCGATAAGTACGGTTATCAGTCAGATAACACTACGGCAATTATATGTTATAAATATAATAGTAAAAACGTAGTCGCATCATAAGCAGCTGTGGCAGACAAGGATCAAATTACATCACAAATACAATAGGATATGCTGTGACAAATCACTAAATTCATTTATCTATTGCCGCAGAATCTCCCTGGATAATAAATACATATATGACAAATAATATTAACATACCTTTTTTAATCCAAATAATATAATATTGCAGGTAATGCGTAAATTAAATCGTAGAAAATGATTCAGCAATAAAATTTATGTACATTATATATTTTACTTAATGCAATATGTTCTTTTTTCCAAAAATATCCTAGTCCATTAAAACAATAATAGTTTAAATAAAAGTATAATGTCTTGGAAGTAAATATTATATAAAAACAAGTTACTTAAGACCGGCACATAATCTACAAACTTAATAAACTGCTATTGCTTTATAAGAATGAAGACACTGTAAATGTTTCAGCAGTATCATTTGTAATGTTTCATAAAGGACTATAAGAAAATATTGAAAATGAAAAATACAAATTATTATAAACAAAATTTATTAATAAATAAAAAGTTTAACATCATTCATAACATTAGTTTAACTACAACCAAAAGCAATTTCACTCTTCATAAAAGCTCATCAGTGCACCTTAGTGATTTTTGCATTGTATTGAAACAAGAGATGAAAGCATTAATTGATTTGCGTGTTTAGTACCACCACAAGTAATAATAAACTCAACGTAAGTGGTTCTATGTAAACAATAAGATACTACTAACTAGACCAACTGTCCGGAAAACCAATAATTTACAGGCAACAAGTACCACAAAGTCAGTCTCGCCACAGAATCAAAAGATTAAATAAAAAGTTTAAAATCAATTATTGGTATTTTAGACAGTTAGTTAATGTATTATTAAGATAAGACTGTTATATGCACCTATTAATGCTTACATCACAATATATAAAATAAAAGCATTGGTTATGTCGCTAGGTAAGAAGCTTTATATTTGTATTATTGAAAAAATATATACAATCTGAAGTTGACAGATTTTGGAATTAAAAATAAGGCAGGATTTGAATTTTTGGGCAAAATAGATTTAAATTTTATTAATATGTTTAAGAAGTTATCAACTCAAAATTTTTGTTATCAGCACTCAAGTTAATGGCAATTATTAATCTCAATAATTAACTACGTCGCTAAGCTCACGAGTTAAAAAGTCTCATTTATTAATCACTACCATTAACACACTTGTTGATGAAATAAAAATACAACTGTATGGTCATTTCGTGTCTTTTTTTTATTACAGTTTGTATTTATAAATTTCCAAGCAGTTATTGATGTATTTGCAATGTTTGGTATAAAAATTGCTGCCTGTACAGGAATTATGTTACAGCAGTTTAGCAAATCAGTTTTTGATTATTGTTAATTATTATCTGTTAAGAAATTTATCTTAAAATCGCCACAAAGTATTAAATCTTTTATTTTTTGTATGTATTTTATACAAAATATTATTAAATTTATCTAAAAACATATCAATTGTGTCCCAGCTATTTTTGTTTTTTTTTTTCGTTTTTCGATTTTGTTCAACTCTGTTCTACCAATTTCTGTATAATTCACCTTCATTGTTCATTGTTTATTTAATGATTTTTTCAGTATTAAATAAATAATCAATACAAATTATTTTTTTAATAAATGTATTGTTTATTTATTCTTTGTAAACTTTGTTTAATTCTTGTGTAACCCATAATATTGACTAACTGACAAAAATCTCCATTATAATACGTTCGCTTCAAATCAAAAGGCAGATAGGTAAACGTATGTAATTTTTAGTTTAATGTTCTAATCAGATATAACTTATATTAAGTGTATTCCATAATGTGCATTATCCAAAAGATCAGTAGAATAATGTTAATATATGTATATACCGATTGATCCAGGTAATTTGTTATTTATAAAGCTAAACAAATGAAATGGATATATGTGAAAATACAAATGCAATGTATTATACTATTTGTAAAGTCACTTGCGGTTATTCCAAAAGCGACACCGCCACGCGAATTTTAAATATTTATTATATAAAAGGGTGATTTTTTTGCCAGGGAGATAAAAAATTGATGATCGATTCGTTTTTGTTTTCGAATTGTCAAATTAATTCAAAAAAACAAAAAAATATTCATATTTCATTAAAAATTCGCAAGATGGAGTCGTTTCCGTGATAACCGGAGATGGTAGCGACCTCACAAATGTCGCAATAAAATGCTTTTTTATGTATTTACACTCATATAAATTTGATTTATGTAGCTTCATAAATAACAAAATAAAACAGCCTTCCTATAGCTTGAGTGATCCTGTATAATATGCCAATTGAGTAACACACATAAATTGCGCAGCGAGCAACTACTATATGATAGAGCAACTATCATATAGGGAAGCAGTTCATCGGCATTTGAATTATATTTAAAAAACAATATTCAATAGATTAATAATGCATACGAAGTGCGTCAATAACTTTTAAAAAATACTGATACTACATAGCCAACAAAGTAAATATACGCACGTACATTTACTAATTACCACATGCAATAAATTGATTAAAACTAAACTGTTTACTTTCTCTAAACTGAAAAATCGGCGCAAATTGATTTTAAACAGTGGAACACATTCATAATCGTTTTAACGAAATTTCCGTCCATAAAACCATTGTGAATCATTTACTTTAACGTATAGTAAACTTTCACAAAAAACATATTTCTTTAACTAAATTCATTTTTATTTTTGCAAGAAACAAAATAAAGATAAACAACAAAAAAGTTTTATGAAACAAAAAACATTTTTTCTTTAGCAAATGCATTTTTAATTTTTCAAGAAAAATTAACAAAATAAAGATAAACAAAAAAATGTTTTATGAAACAAAAAAAAAGAATAATATAAATATGCTTGGCTATTTTGAAGAGAAAGAACAACATTTTAGTTAATATATATAATTTTTATAATGTTTGTTAATAATTTACATTTGTCATTTTTCTAATAGCTTATTGAAAATTATATACATAAAAAATCTATATTTTTCGCTGATCGGGTAAGAAGTCGAATAACAAATACTATTTATTATGCAAAACGAAAAAAAGTTGATGCATAATCATGTAAAATAAAACTTAGAAGCAACAGTTATGTGTTTGTTATGAATAGAAGTTGTTGTAACTATATTGGGTGTATCAGACCATTCGTTCCAGGTCTTTTTTTAGAGAAATATCTTTCGAGAAAATATTTATAACCAAAACCTACTTGCTTTTTTTAGGAATAATTACCGTTGGATAGGTAATTTATAAAAACAATATTTGTCTGTAAGACTTTTATACTATTCAACTGTTTGCTGTTAAAAACTTTAGAAAAACATGGACTAAATTATTTTATTTTACTATTCAAACAAAAACCTGGCCATAAATAAAAAAAATTAAATTTGCTTTCATCTTTATAATAATATCTCTCGGATTTCCGAATTACTGTGTCCTATTTGAATCCTTTCTTACTAACCTGACCATTGCAATCAAAGTCAACCTAGAACTCTCCACAATGTTAGATCTTCCCGAAGATCTGTACAATTCTCCAACCCATTCAACATTAATCGCAATAATCCAACTAAATATTTGCATAAATCCCCCCGCCCATGAACATATGTGCTCAACTATTTGAGAGTATTTTTATTTTCCTTATCATATCAAATACTAAAAAACAAAAATATCCGTTTATCTCTCCCTCTCTAATTGACCTGGAACATCCACAACAGCTTTTTAGAGAGATGATACATGTCCCTGTTTTTATAACAACATTTAGCAAGAAAAAACCATACTTGGTATCGATCAACTCATCTTTAGTCTAGATCAGTAATGATTATTCCCAAAATAGATCAAGGACTAGTAACAGATTTTCGGCCGTGATTTTACTCATTATGCCTTTTGCAAGCATTATAATACGCACTTTCTAATGATAATAAATGACAAATTAGTGTGTTATTCCGGATTCATCTTTATCTCTTCTTTATTGAGCTAATTTAACATTAGGGTGTACTCGAACATGCGGAAACGATATGCCATTTTTTTTCTTAGTCAACGTATAATACATCCAAGTATTTTTTCCTCCTGAGATGGTTCGTCAAGCCTCCCTGTACTACGGTCCTAATGGTCCTATTGTGCACCTCTGACATCTTACACCTTTAGCAGATCTATTTCTTCTATGAAGTCCATGAGTTTTTGAAATTGTTTAAAGGGATTGTTCTCAGTTCTTCTTGGTCTAGAATATGCTTGCTAAAGTGAACTGTACGTTGCATGTTAAATACTTCGCATTCACACAGTAGGTGCTGCGGCATAGTGGATTTTTTTGTATACCGAATCTATGCATGTGCTTGTTAAAACTATAGTATCCGCTAATCAGTCCTGTGAGTCCTGCAGTTTGGTTTGACTCATTTGCGATACTTCCTTTTGAGTATTTTGTCTTGGTTTTCTAGGAATAATCTTATGTGATTCATCCCCTGACAGTTTTTCCACAAGTTATTTTGTTCCTTTGCAAGTTTGCGTTGGATTATTTCTTTTCCGATTTTGTATGGAATCCCGAATGTGAGTTCTCGTCCAATAAATGTCCCAGTTATTCTTTTTTTGGATAGCTGGTCGGCATTAAGGTTCCCTCCAAGTTATCTATGTAATCCAAGACCAGTTTGGATTTTATTACTGGCGACCGTAACGCCTGTAAATCTGATGGTATTCGGTATTTTTCTTTGTGGCAGCCTGTTCAAAAACGCCAAAAAAGTATTTCATTTTAATGCAAATTTACCTGCGTATGCCCAGCGTTTGAACTCACGTGAACGGTATGCCTATGAATTTAGATGTACCTTTTTGTTTGTCATTTCTAAACACATGGCATACTGAGTAAAATCATATAAAACCGCCTAATTTGTAGAGAAAAAGATGTAAGTGTGCACGAAACACACACAGTAGAAGTAAAACCTTAAATTTTATTATAATATAATTATACTGAAAATTAAATGTCAACATCAGTATCATATTTTTCATTTATAGGCAGCCACCTTGGAAATGTAATCGTCCTCAGTCTATCTCATTCTCTTCGGTAACTGCCGGTATTCCCACCCATTCCCCTTAATTGTTTTACGATATATTTGCCCGCTTCTTCAGACTTACACCTCAATATATAAGTTGTCACTTCAATAATGATAATCGACTTTATTATAACAAAAACCCTGGGTGACACCTTAATTTATGTTTTATTTTCAGAATGTGAGAATCATAATAACCTCCAAAGAACATACTGAGTAAAATTACAGCTGAAAACCTGTAATTAGCCCCAGTTTATTAACTACAAGTTTTTAAAACTTAGACATAGTATTCATTATGGAAAAATGATAGTAAACCAGCCATATGTCTTAAAAGCTTCTATCATCATCTGCCTCGCACAATAATGTAGTATGCGTTACCCATATGACGGATGCGTGTATACGAAGAAAATCCAGCGACACCACATTACAGTGAAGAATTTAAAAAGCTTATATTTGTCAAATAAAATTAAATGCATAAAATGTATGTGTCGGCAGAAGAGCACAAACCTAGACTTCACTCACTCAAAATTTTCTTGTACAACATTCCGGTACCTCAAAATAGTGCACAGCTCACTTATTTCTCAGATGATAATTTTGTTTATTATCTGTCAGGATCTAAATTCTCCTAAAATGGCCGAATAAACTGGCGCTTTCGTATTTATTCAACTAAAAACCAACCGTATGAGGTAATAACTGATAAAAGGTGTATTCCTCAAAACTGTGTTGTCACATGTAAATTAAGATGCCTTGATAGTTGATAGTGAGAATTGTACCTGTCTTTATAAAAACTCCATACTAAGCACCGACCAGCTTAACACCTGTTTACCTAAATGGAACAAAAAGACTCTTCCGTTAACTACCCCTTGACTATTATTAGATTTTAGTAATCCTGCCATAAATTTGACAGTTTCTCTCATTAACCATTCTCCCAAAATACCCTTTAAACGGTGGCATATTTACATAGCGCTACCACTATAGTGATAAATTTAAGAAGCATCTACCTTAAACATATTAAAAGTATGTGCATAAAAACTATGTATAGACAGTAGCGCGCAACCCCATACTCTCATTAAGTTTTGTTAAAATAGTCAAAGTCAATACTAAACTTAAAACTAGATGATTCTCAAATGGACCAATCCACAATTATATGAGAATTTATTTCATTCACCGGGCCAAAACATGCAGAACTTCTAATATTAAAAATTTTTATGTAGAAGCGCGCACAGTGGGAATAGCATAGAATACAAATCTTGTTTCTGCTTGCGCTATTCACTTTCTTAGACTACAAAGAATCAACAATATACTAAAAAAACTACCAATAATCTATAGTCCCCAATTTTCAACGTTTTGCCTAAGTAGTTTGTAAATTAGAACAAAATTTGGTAAATCATATATAGTTATTTTATTTGTGTCTTATCATTATATTGAACTTGAGATTCCAGCTCAGACAAACAGAAATATCGGTGTAAGTAAGTCTTGCAAAAAAAAAATTTGTGTAAAGCATTCGACCGCAGAGAATTGTTCTCTATCAGCGTGTATTGTTAATTACATTTGGCACGAATATTGCATATCAAAGAAAACAATTAATGTCATCTGAATGTTTGGATCAGAAATCACTACAGCCTAACCAAATTAAGTTGAGTAAAGTGAAATCTTCGCGCATGGGTAGCAAGGGTAGCGTATATACTCAAAAACAAAATCCAACTTCTACATTTCCAGTCTTCGCTCTCAACTCGGCCTGCTGCGCATCCGCAAATATACAACTTAATAAATAATTGTGAAAAATTCTACAAGCGTTGTCAGGTTTAATTTTTTTAAGTCTTTAGTGCAAAACACTTTTAAAGATGTTCTTTACACCGACAACTAAATGGGGTTAAGACAAAAAAATATCCAACAAAAATTATTTGTTTGCAAAAATATGTAAAGGAATCAATAATGAATGAAAATTGAATTTTTAATTCTTAATTACTGCACTAGGTGAAGTTTGCCGCAAATTTTTTCAGTGTAGAAGTTTGCATCGTTAAAGCTTTAAAGGTCACTTTCTCAGATAGTAAATTATGCGTTAACAAGTGGTGAGCAATCAATGAGTTGACAATCAACTGATTGATTAGTTTTCAAAAAATATTTTTGACCACCAAAAAAGTTGTACAAAATATGTTTTCCCATCTGAATCCTCTAGTCAAATTATTTCAAGTGTCTTCAATATACAATTAGATGTTTTGTTTGTTTTTTTTGAAGGTGGCTTATTTAGATTTATATTTAAAAAACGGAAGTCGGTAGTCATATCATATGAACATGGCCTTATGGTTATATAAAAAATATTTGCGTTTTGTATTAAAAAGTACTTTAAATAAAATATTTTTTTAATTTATGAAATGAATTTATAAAAGATGCACTGTTACACGACCAAAACTTGCAAATGAATATATTAACTTTGCTTACACCAAATATGACGCATATTTATAGTTGCTTATTGTCATTCAAATGTCCTGAAAAATCAGTCTTATTAATGAAATATAGTACAACCAACTTGGTGGCCTATGGGAGGACGCAAAACATGAGGTCCTTTTCTATCGTTGCGCAAAAACACTTTCCATAAGCCATGCTAAGTTGGTTGTATCGTAAACAAATTCACTGTACATACTAATAGCTTTAAATACTTTACCTATAAAAATGCTAATAGTAAGTATGAAGAACTGTCACTCAACTCTATTTCAATCTATTCTATATGTATTGCTAAAAACTACAAAAAATCTTAATGAATTTTCCTCATATACAAAAATTCAAGTAAATAAACTTTTATAAGTATAAATACCTCTTTTTGACTAACATTAAAAAATCCATACACATGCCCTAATTTTTAAACTCATCACAAATCCATCACATTAAACAATACGAACTACAAACAAGCAGCACTTTAGTCACTGAAAGACTAAGTAGCCGACCGACGTTTGTGTGTCTTAAGTTCAAACAAATATAATATAAAAAAGATGTTAATAGTCGCACGATGACGCGCAATGAGATACAGGTTTTCTAAGTTAGCAATTAACTGCAAACCGCAATTATTTTTTTTATTTCATTTAATGCAATATTATGTTCAAGATTGTTTTTATTACAATAATTTATTCATTATTCATGTAATATAAGAAAAGCAAATTAAAACAATAAAAATAGTAAAAAGAAAATAACTTATAATTTTAATTTATATATCCCATTTTATTATCTGCATATCAAAATATGTATTTTGTGTTATTAGAATCATAAATAATTTAATCAATTCTTATCATTATTATTTCAACTACAATATGTTATCAGCGCAAATAAATAAAATGATAAATATTGCAGTTTTTATTACGATGCAACAAAACTTGTTAATAACAATGTAGCTTGTTTGAAGAATGCCATTTTGTGAATAAATCACGTGCGCCATTCTATGAATTGCACAAAGGAAATATATAAAACTATATTTAGTGTTATTAAATAAGGAACGAGTTAACGACCTTAACACTCGTTATTGTTTATAAGATATTGAAACCCGCACAAAACTAATGGCAGCATCGCATAGGTCGTTTACTTTACTAACTTATTTGTTGATAAACTTGTATAAATATTAGGAAATTAATTTCAGATCATTTATTATTGAAATTAATAGATATAAAATCAAACATATAATACAATATTTGTTATTGTTTTTAAAATGTAGGATTTAATTAACAAAGGAATTATATTTGTTTCAATGCAAGAAGAACAATAGATTATAAATTTAAAACAATATTTACACGCATATTACATAAGTGTGATATGCAAATATGTTGCAAATTTATTTTTAGATAAATAATTTGCTTATATTTTAATATTTTTATATGAAAATTAATGACTATACATTGAAAATGGTTTAATAAATTTTAAGTACTTTTAACAAAAATTCAAGATAAACTAATTAAAATATCTTACTATACTAGGCACATTGAATTTTTGACGTGTGTTAAACCACTTGCATAATTTTGACAAAATCACTTTTACTCGAACATTAAAACAGTATTTTTTATAGGTTTTTGAAAAAGCAAAAATTAATCATTTGCTTCATGGATCATATTTTGTAAAACATTTTAGAAATTAATAAAGTATGACTGGTTTTTAGAAATCGTTTTTGTCGATAAAAAATAGTGAAATCAAAATTTCGAAAAACACAAATTGGAAATTCAATAACAGGCATTGGAATATTAATTAATAAGGAATGTTTATATAATTAAATTAATTTAAAAAAAGCATTTGAATTAAAGTTTTTTGTTTTAATTGTTTTAAATTTATTATTTTTCAAAAAAGCAAAAAATAACTAACTTTCTTATTGTTAAGAAAATTTTTTAGGACATTATTTAATTTTAAAATATCCGACTGGTGTATACCACTTTTGCTCCGAGTTAACAAAAATAAAAATCGAAATCTCAAATTGGTAAATAATTATCAGAAAATCAGTTCGTACTTTTTATATATTTTATTAATTCATTATTTCAACTGGTATTTGCTATTTCTAGCTAAAAAAAATAAAATAAAAAATATGTAAGTATCAAAAGTTGAAAAGCAGCTTCATATTTTGATATTTTAATAAATAGGGATTTATGATAAAAAAGAGCCGAAGGGAGACGTCTTTATGTTAAAAGTTCTTAAAAAATTGCCAAATTCCTTCACACTTTTTAAGAATTCAAATCAATCAAAGATTACTCTTGATGCTGATTCATTGAAAACAAACAGTGCTATTTATATGGAAGAGCAAAGTATCTACTCCTAAAGAAGAAAAGAAAATTGAAGCAGTTATAGAGCATAATCAGGAAACGAGTTGAAACTATGCTCCGTTTGTTTGGAAAATCTTCAGCGAGCAAGTAGCTGCTTTATCCTTACCACGCATAAGGAGTACAGGCCTTGAATGCGCTTGAACATCAAACATATTCATAATACGCATGTTTAGGTCAACAAAATACTCCATGCTCTAATGGAATCTGAACATCAGGCACGTTTTTCATTAAATAATTGAAAGGGTATGTAAGCGACATATTTCTAGGTTCTGCCAAACAGATTAACAGGCGCTGCTTTAACTACACTTTCTGCAGAACACAATTTATGAACTTTTTTGATGATATTCGTAGGCAACAAATGTGGTTCCAGCGTGATGGTACTACAGTTCATTTTCCGATTGCCGTTAGAGAGCATTTAAATCAAATTTTTCCACGTAAATGAGTAGGAAAGGGTTTTATGGCTTACAAGATTGCATAATTTAAACCCTCTAGATTTCTTTCGTTGGTAATTTTTGAAAACATTGTAGCCTCGAGAATCTACAATTGTGACTGCTTGAAAATGGAAGTAGGGCACTTCTAACATCGTATGTAACTTTATTTTTGCTTGTATTGTTTGCTTCTGCATAACTTAATAAATGTTAAAAAAAAATTAACTTCGATATCGTTGCGGACCCTTGTTAATTAAAATTTTTTGTTTGTTTTAGTTCAGTACTAACTCCCTAAATATTTTACACTATTTTTAAGACCCTGTATATCGATCTCTGGCTGAAGTAATCATTTTAAACATAATGGAGGTAATGAAATTTGAAACAAATAATAAAATGTTTAATGTTTCTTTCTCGACTGCACAAACAATGGTCAAGCATTATATTGTTTAAACTTAATGAAGGTTCATACTATTTAGAGCGTATACCGCTTATCGGTTTGAATTGCAAAAGATTTACATAGGCAGGTAATCGTTTGGTACACAGATGGGGTACGACACCAAAATAATGCCAGCGCTGAAATATATGAAGACAAATACGATAATACGATACTGTAGGAAACAGATTACGCTATCCCAGTGCAAATACAGCTATGTTTTTCAAGCGAAAGTGGCCGACTTCGATTGGTGCTCTAAGCTTTCCAACTGCTTCAAAATATATACCAAATTTAGATTTTCTATGCGAGAAGTCTTTCGTAACAACTCCATCATGGAGAGCAACTAAACAAATCGACCAAATTTGCAAAAATTGATTATTGATAATTTTCACAAAAGGATATATTTCTTGACCAATTTTTTTTTGTATTTACATGGTCAAAATTCACATATGTATAAAACAATTTCCACTAATTCAGCACCTTCTTCAAATTTTACAAAAAGTTTATAAGGATGGAAAAATTATAACCAATAAAATGTTTATCGGAATAGTATTCTCTCAATTGAAAAACTGTTAATCCGCTATGTGCCAGTGGAAATATAATAGTGTACGATACAGAAATTTGCGTCCATGACATTAACCATTCAGTTAAACAAAATGCCGCAAGATGTCTCTAATTGGACAAACAGAACAATTAATTTGCAAAATGTCTTCTGTTGTTCTGTAACAGGGTCATTTTAATCTATATTGCGGCAACAATATTTATCGATTTTATAATATACTTGATAAGTTATTGACTAACACAGTAAAGATATAATTGTTCAATGTTTAAGCAGTTAAAACAAAATTATAAACAAAAATAATAAATTTTTTTCAACATTTTTGTATTATTTTTAATTAAGGTTATAAAGTCCCCATAAATAAAAAATAATAATAAATTATTGTAAATTTAATAATTAAATAAAATCAAATAGTTTGCCAGAACCCTTTCCAGTAAGACACCACAAGTAATACAAATCAAATATAGCACATACATAAAAGCCCAAAAAAAATATGATTTTTTGCAACACCAGTCACCTATAACACCGAGAAACACAACTTTTGCTGGCTTAGATCTGATATAAAAAAAGATTACAGTTTTTGCCTATCATGTCAAGTTTTTGTTTTATCGCAATTTGATTTTTTTCACTTATTCATGTTTCAGTCGGCGTCTATTTTAATTTTAACTCGAGTCTTATTGT